>CAODLS013820323.1:0-15699 GCA_948243855.1 Flueggea neowawraea
CAAAATTTTGTTTTTAATCTGTTATTTTATCCCGTCAATTGGTTTGTAAATTTTGTTATATTCAATAATTAACTATAATACCAATAATACATTTTATTTCAAAATTTTTTTTAATAATTTTTAAACAAATTAACTATTCTATTAGTAATTAATAATAATAATTTATAAAAAAATAAATTTTTGAGAGAGTGTAGAAGAGATTGAGAGATAAAAAAATGGTGTAAAATTGGTAAGAATGAGGTGGGGTATTTATAAAATTGAAAAAAAAAATAATAAAAAAATAAAAAAAGAAAAAAGAAAATAACCGTTGGAATCGGCGGTTCCAACGGTTCAGTGAACCGCCGGTTCAACGGTTTTTAAAACGAGAAACAGGAACTTAAACAGTAAACCGTTGGTTTTGGTCAGCCAGTTCCGATTTCGGTTCGGTTCCAATTTTGATCGGTCTGATTTCGGTTCGATTTGCCGATTCCGGTTTGATTTCTACAACTCTATGCAAGCATCACTATTATAAACATTTAAAATTTAGAAACTCAAAACGCAATATTTTATATTATTTGAAAATTTATTATTTTTTTATTCTAGTAAATTTAGTAATTTTTCTATTAAATTTTGATCTAATGCTAATGTGACAATCAATTATCTACGTTCATAGTTACTTTAAATTTGAATTTATTGTAGTATGGTTACTAAATTTATTTTTATTTTACAATTTTGTGTATGCAAGCATCACTATTATAAACATTTAAAATTTAGAAACTCAAAACGCGATATTTTATATTATTTGCAAATTTATTATTTTTTTATTATAGTAAATTTAGTAATTTTTTTTATTAAATTTTGATGTAATGCTAACCTGACAATCAATTGTCTACGTTCACAGTTACTTTAAATTTGAATTTATTATAATATGACCACTAAACTCGCTTTTATTTTAAGAAGTTCATTAAACATTAAATTTTGTTTAAAAACGGTTACCTTAACCGAATTTAACATGCCGCCGACCCACATTATTAACTTAGCATGCCATGTCATAAAAAAGTGTCACGTGGTTGCTGACGTGAAAGTTGAACAAAACACCAAAATTAACCCGAACTCGAACCATCCCCTTCCTTTCTTCTCCAACCCCTCGTTACCATCTTCATTGCTCTCTCTCTCTCTCTAGCATGTCCCTCCTCTCTCTTTGCGTCACCAACACCAATCTCTCTCGCTAACTCCACCTTCGTCGTCGCTCTTGCTCCCTCTCTCTCGGTCTCCACCATCGCCGTCGACTCCACCACTGTCGAGATCTCTCTGTCGTCGCTCTCTCTTTAACTCCACCTTCGTCGTTGCTCTTGCTCCTCTCTCTCGGTCTCCACCATTGTCGTTGACTCCACCAGTGTCAAGCTCGCTCTGTCAAAGCTATTAAACACACTGTCATCGCTCTCTCGGACTCCATTGCCGTCGAATCCACCATATGTCATGCTCTCTCTCTCCTTCTCAAACTCCACCATCGTCGTTGACTGCAATTGGAGACGGAGATCTAATTTATGTTTTTGTGCTTATTAGTTTAATTTGTGTACAAATGATTGAAGTAGGTTTTCTAGATTATTGGAATTTCTTAGATTTGATTTCTGAATTTATGTACAAATTATTGGTTTTCTAAATTTCTTAGAGCTTTAGTGATTCTATTTTGGGATTTTGGTTGATGTTGGTATTTTATTGAAGAAGAAATAAATAACCCAGTTTTGGTTGATGTGGATATTTTATTGAAGAAGAAATAGAATGCTAGAGAGACAGAGAGAGCAGTGAAGATGGTGATGATGGGTTGTTGGAGAAGAAAGGAAGGGCGTGGGTTCGGGTTTGTTTTCAGGGTTAACTTTGGTGTTTTGGGTCGGGTGGGGGTTTGGTTTGGGTCAGTATTTTGGTTCGGTATTGGTTCAATTCAACTTCCATGTCAGCTCCATGTGGCACTTTTTAATGACATGGCATGCTAAGTCATCAATTCGGGCCGATAACATGTTAAATCCAGCTAAAGTGACGGTCTGTGAACGAAATTTAATGTTCGATGACATTCCTGAAACAAATGTGAATTTAGTGACTATTTTGCAACAAACTCAAATTCAGAGTGATCGTGAATAAGATTAACTCGTAATTGTTAATTGATACGACATCAATAATATGTCAATGCTTAACAAAAGAAATGACATTCAGAAATAGATGTAAATGTTGATGCATAGTTTTATTAAGTTTTACACATTCTAATGAAACAACAAAAAAAATGATGTCCTAATGAAAGAATAAGCAGTTTTGACGTGGGATATGAGCTAAAGCCTATACCATAGTTTACGATTGCTATCCCAAAGTAAAACAATCTCAGGAGAAGTCAAGTTAGCTGCCCATACTTCAAGTGTCTAAGTCCTAGGCGCCTGAATCATAAATGCTTGTGTCTTAGACGGCCAAATCCCAAATGTCTAAACCTAGGCGCCTAAGTTCTAAGCGCCTAGTAAGTGGGAAGTTTAACGAAAGAGCCCTAGGCCAACCTGTCACCCTGAGGGCTGTGGCCACATGTCAAGGCCTCATTTGATGGCGATGACCCTCTATCCTTGTAGTAATGGACACTGACCACCGTTTTATTTGCTAACGCCTCTTTGCTAAATGGTAGGCTTCACCAAAATCCTAGGTGTATATAAACTCAACTCTCGTTACAATAATGATCATGATGAAACCCCAAGACTAGACCTTAACCTATCATGGAATTCTCTGTTAAGTCCATCTACTGGTCATTATCTTCATCAATTATAATATGTTGTATATAAAAATAGTAATAAACGTCTAGACAAAAATTCAAAAGAAATTCACATTGATTCCGTTGCATAATCATAATGTTCGTTAAAATAGAGGAAATTACACCTAGTGTCATTTTTATTTCACATTTGTAACATAAGACAATATGATTTCTGTTATGTAACACACTTGTTTTTTCATTCTATAATACCACAATATATCTATTTTTGTAGCTTCTCTCTCTTCATCCACCCTCTCTCTCTCTTTTCCTCTCCCTCCTTCTACACCTTACTCCCTTCCTCATCTCTAACTCTTCTATCACTTCCTCTCTGTCACCTTCTTCTTCTATGCTTGTCTTTCCTTCTCCACCTCCCTCTCTTCCTTCTCTCTCCTCCCTTCTTTTTTTTTTCTCTGCATCTCTGACTTCTCTTTCTCTATTTTCTCTCCTCAGTCCTTCCCCTCCTCCTTGGTTCTCCTCCTCCTCGGTTATTTTCCTCATTAGCGAATGAAGAGAGAGAGCCAGATCGAGAAATCGATGTGATGCGAACGAGAGAGAGCGCAGTGCGAATGACTGTGAGAGAGAGGCGGCGCGACGCGACAACCTATAGAGAGAGAGCTAGGTAGAGAGGCGCAACAGAAGTGAGAGCTGGGTAGAGAGGTGCAACGAGCAAAGGGCGGTTGCTAAGGTTTCAAAACCCTAGCTACAGCCCCAATTAAAAATTACCCTTTAGTCCTTTTATAATAGTAAATTTGCAAAATAATACCTAAAAAGGATGAATTCAGTTTGATAATAATAGCAAAAAGTTCTATAAATATTGAACTTGAATGAAACTAAATGAGTCAAAATATTGATTAAGTCGCGAACAAGTTTTTTTGTATTGTACTCATTCTATAGTCCTTTTTAGTTTGTAAAAATAATGCCTAATTTGAATGAAACTAAATGAATAAGTCCATTTAGTTTGTAAAAACAATACCTAAATTTGATTTGTAATCGTTTTGTATTCGAATAATAAAGAAAACATTAAGCTTTGGTGTACTCAACTAATAAAGAAAACATTAAGCTATTGGTTGTACTCATTTTTGTCCCTCTTTTGTACTCGTTTTGTTCTCATCTTGTACTCATTTTTTGTAAGTATTTGTTGGTATAATCAACAAGTATCTATTTGGGATATATTCATTTTTTACTCGTTTTGTACTCATTTTTTATAAGCGTTTGTTGGTGTAATCAATAAGTCTCATATGTAATCAATACGTCTCATTTTTTTGTATACTCTTTTTGTATTCGTTTTGTTCTCATTTGTATTTGTTTTAAAAATTTGACATTTACTCATTTTTGTTGGTGTTTGTTCTCTATTTATTCTCATTTTGTTGTTTGTACTCGTGTTGTTCTTGGCTTATACTCTTTTTTTACTGGTCAAAAGAATATGGTCAACACGCAGTCAACCTTATAACGTACTATCAAACTGTGTTATTTTTAACTATTTTATTTCGTGTTACTATTTTTGGCATGTGTTATTTGTAAAGATTGTCTTTTTTTTTATTGCTATTTGTGTGATTATCCCTTTAAAATAAGTTGATAATAAAAAGAGAAAAATTAAAATGACTTCTTCAGTAATATCTTATTGGAGAAGAAAAGGTTAAGGGAAAATTCTTCATTGTTTTCTAAAAAAAATGGAAATAAAGATGAAAAAATTAATTTTTTTACAAAAAATAATTTAGTAAATATATTTTCTAAAAAATTTAATTCTCTTAAAATAAAAAAAAAACTGTTTTTTAAACTAAATATAGCCAAAACTTTCCACAATGAATTTATATGGACGGAGCTGTAAGTCATGACAAAAAAAACACAGTGCGATTTATTGCAGTCAAATTATTTGACACAGTGCGAGAAAATTTGAGTCCGTGACAGTCGATTCATATCAGTGTCATCTGATAAATTGCGAAAACGAGATTTTATTGGCATCAATATTCCCCTATATATATTGAGCTTTATAGTTTAATTAGTAAACACTCACTTAATATTATGAGGTTTTGGATCTAGGACATAAAATGAAATGGATGAAATAGAAATTGTTTCAAGGATTTTGAGGATTTAGGGGAATATCATATATGTATGCCGAATTTTCAGTATTGGGACGAAATGTAAAAGCACTACACTATATTTCCTTAATTTCTAAAAAAGTAAGTTACGTAGGATAAAGTAGTTAAATCACTTTAACCAAATAAACAACTCTATTTTCGGTAAGTCAAATCACTTATACCAAATGATGCTGAGTTTAATGGATGATTTGATGAGGATGAATATATTTTTTGTTTGACGTTTGAATTTTGAAGAACCAATCTTTTATCAACATTGCCATTTGTCTATTAATTTTTACTCCAGAACATATTAATTTTAGTTTCTAGAGAGTATTAGCAATCTATATTGTTTCATAAGGTTTTTGATAGGGCTCTATCTACACCGTTGGATGTTTGGAGTTGTTCATCTTTATTTCTAATGAATATTAATTTTTGGTTTATCACTATATGTATAGGCAATCAATATGAAATTTTTTTATAGTTGTATGATCTTCATATTCATATAATTTTTATTCTTTATTTTTTTTAATTTGAGATAATTTTTTGTTATAATCTTGAATATTTATGAGAAGATAAAAATAGATTCATAATATCTCAGAACAATGTCCGGATCTAATACTAGTTTTTGAAGAAGTAAATTACATAGGGTAAAGTAGTTAAATCACTTGAACCAAATAAATAACTTTCTTTTCGGTAAGCCAAATCACTTGAACCAAATGATGCTTAACTCTTTTTATGCATAACTAAGATATAAATAATATAATTATTTTCGTTTCATCATTATGATATCCTTGTACATATAGAGATGATAAATAATCTCTCTAATGGTAATTTAGCTCATATCTATTGATTCTCTTATTTGGTAGTTGGAAAGTGCAATAATAAAGTGAAATGTTTTTTAAAATGGTAAAAACAACAACATGTAATTAAAAAAAATACTACTTTATTTCTTATTTTTTTTAAAGAACATAGTTTACACAGAGTAGGATATGTAAATAAGATTTGTGGAAAAATTAGTAGAGCATTCAAAATTTCTAACCAAACCAAGCATGAGTAAATATTATCATGCACAAGAATGTATGATCAGGACTGCAAATATTCTCATATGTTATTGTTTGCGAACTATTAAATTATAAATTAAATTCTATCTGGTTTTAAATTGCGCGAAAATTGACAAGTCGTCATGCAATATTTTTAATCTTGTGGTGTTAAACACATAATAGGCTAATCGTTCCACCAATTATCCAAACTTATTATTATAAACTCTTGTGGAATATTCATCTAAATTGTGGCTTAATTTTGTCGGCTGTAACATTTGTGCTTAGGTGGTGGACGGTAGCACTAACCAAAATAAACCCTTTATCACAAAAGTAAAAAAAGTCCCAAAAAAGAGAAACAAGAGAAGATCATGGGAGTTCTTAAAACACAAACAAAAACTTCACCCACAAAAGCCCAGCGCCCCCCCACCCAAATAGCACCATCATTCTAACTTATGGCATGATTAAGAGACTTTTGGGTCGAAATTTTTTAAATTTGATAAGATGGTAAATTCTAATTTTCATAGTGCTAAATTTATTTAGCCAATTTTTGTACTTTTTGAAAACAAATATGATTAATCAAGTGACCTTATAAAATCCCTTTAAGTCAACTCTCATATTTTATTAGAATCAGAACAAATAAAAAATAAGCGTGTCTTTTCAAAATCGTAAAACAAATATAAGGCCAGAAAACTTGCAATTTGGAATACACCACCTAGCCTGCTGCATTATGTGTGTGGTTGCCGGTGTGCCTTTTTCACATTCCGTCATGTAGCATTTGCCTTTCACATATAAACTAGAAGCATTCTATATAAAACTCAAGTTTACAAATTGATCTCAACCACACAAAGTGTCGAGTTTAAAACAAGTTTTTATAAATCAAAACATAAATACTCATTTCATGAAAAGCAAAAGATGGTTAATCATACCTGTGATTCAAAGTTCGGTAATAATTAGCTGCCTAATGATACACATAAACAAAGCCAATTAGACCCAACAGAGTCACGAATATATTCACTTTCACACACAAACAGGAGAAGAGGCACTCACGGGAAGTACAAACAACAGCAACAAAAGATGAAAACAAAAGAAAACATCAGACACCAAACTGTTTTTTCTAACCAAAAAGTGCAACCTGTCTTTGTGGCCTAAATTTTTTTGCCTCTCACATTTGTGTGTGTGTGCTTACATGGATGTCAGTGGAAGCACCCGTGACCTCTAACTCTCTGTCATTGATTCTCTAATTGACACCATCACTTTTTCCACCTAAACCTTCACTTTTGGCAGAGCAAACCACAGGTCTCCTCATTCGTTTTGTGGCATTGGGACTAATTTTATTTGAACCTAGTCAAAGTCAAGACTATTCATTCCTCTCTACGGGTCTGTTTAGTGAGTTCAAACTCGGAAAATTTTCCCTATAACCTCAGCTTATGTTTTCAACTGAACCATAGCCCTTGAGTACCTAAAACCACCACTCTCTCCACTAACAAATTTGCATATAAGCCATCAAACACATATATATACTTAACTCCTCGTTTCAAGAAAAAAAAATGTCAAAGTCTCAACTATCCATTAATTTCTATATCTTGTTTCTTGTTGTACTCCTTGTCAATTCAAGCCACAATGTTGTGTGCCATACAAAAGGACTAAGACGTCCAAGAAACTCTCCTCCAAGAGGGCAGTTTCCAAGCATTAATGAGACTCAAGTCCGATTCTCAGAGCAACAATTCATGAAGTGGGTTAAGTTCGTTGGTAGCCTTAAGCACTCGGTTTTCAAAACAGCAAAGAACAAGCTCTTCCCTTCTTACACACTTGTCGTGGACCAAAAACCTGCACTTGGTGATTTCACTACGATTCAAGATGCCATTGATTCCCTTCCTTTCATTAATCTAGTTAGAGTTGTCATCAAGGTCCATGCAGGTGTTTACAAGTGAGTTTTCTCTAATCCTCCCTTTTAGTTGCATTGCTTACTTATTATCGTCAATTAGGCTATTGGAAATTGAACTATTGACTCCACATTGGCAGACCATATAACTATTTTTGCATTTCGTTTTATGTAATTACAAAATTCATAAAATTTTAAGGCTCAGAGTTAATAATGCACACGCTAAATCTCAAATATCAGAGTTGATATCTCACAAGGTGCCTTTTAGGAGTGAGTTAGACCCAATTTAACGTGGTATTAGAGCTACCCCTAGTGCAATCGTTTGAGGCAGTGTCCGACCATGTGTTGCCCTATGTCTATTTGTTGTTCAGTTCAGCTCGGTTCGGACTGAGGGGGTGTGTCAAGTATCCTATATTGCCTAGGTTGTGTTGGTCATTTGGGTTTATAATCAAGTGACAACCCTCCTTCTATAAGGTGTCTTTTGGGAGTGAGTTAGGTCCAATTTAACAGATAATGCATTTGCTAACTAAGGCACTTTAGCAAGTAATTTTTTTTATTTTTCATATTTTTTAGTAGCTAGGTACTTGTTTTTCTTTTTTGGGTTCCTGTTGTTTGGCTCTGCCAAATTGGTCCGGTTCATAGATACTAAAGTTTTTCTACATTCACAAGTCTGTTCGTTTCTTGTTCAAAATGTTGGACAGAGAGAAGTGATTACAATTTTTTTTTGTTATTGTGTCTTCGTCCTCTAAATCAAACCCCTTCAGGAACTGGTCATTGACAAATTAATACCAACATGTCTTTTGCTGCATCTTTCTTGTTAGCCTCTTTCGGCTTTTTCTTTGGTTTTATTATCTTACATTGATTTTGAATGAGACTTGAAATGACATGAAAGAATAATTTAATTAATCACATTTCATATCTGCAGAGAGAAGGTAAATATACCAGCATTGAAATCCTTCATAACCATAGAAGGAGCTGGAGCAGATAAAACAATTGTTCAATGGGGAGACACAGCTCAAACACCTGGTCCAAAAGGCCAGCCTCTTGGGACTTATGGTTCTGCCACTTTTGCCGTCAATTCTCCTTATTTCTTAGCCAAGAACATCACATTCCAGGTAATCCATGCATGTAATTATTTCTTCCAATTTTCTTCAACTTAATTCTTATCGGAAATTAAAATCTCAATCTTTTTGACGTCAGCTACTAATAATGGACCAATCCATTGTTACTAGACTACAAGCTTTTTTTAATTAAATTATCTGTTAGAACTTTTCCGGCGGATTTTAAAACTTCTCTAGCTATATCTAGGACTCAAATTAGAAAACTTTGTTTATGAGAGTAAGAATCACTACCATTCCGCTGCAGTTCTTGATAATCTTAGACTTACTAATTTATTAATTCTTCTGTATATTATATAATTAATTTGTCATGATCATAAAATGATTATGAAAGAAATGAAAATGGTGGTGGATGCAGAACACAACACCAGTGCCACCGCCCGGAGCAATTGGAAAACAAGCAGTGGCGTTTAGAATATCAGCAGATACGGCAGCTTTCGTAGGGTGTAAATTCTTGGGGGCACAGGACACTCTTTATGATCATCTGGGCAGACATTATTACAGAGATTGTTACATCGAAGGCTCTGTTGATTTCATTTTTGGCAATGCCCTCTCACTTTTTGAGGTAATTAGCTTCCTTTTAACTAATTTTTCTTTTACATTTTTAAATCTAAATTTATTCAAAAATGTAGAATTTAACGAATAGTATATAACAGACAGAGGATTATTGAATAGCGGAAAGAGAGTAAAATGTGAAAAATAATGATACAGAGATGTCACGTGCATGCAATAGCAAGGAACGTAGGAGCAGTAACAGCACAAGGAAGGGGAAGCTTATTGGAAGACACAGGCTTCTCATTCGTGAACTGTAAGGTCACGGGGTCTGGAGCTCTCTATCTTGGGCGTGCTTGGGGTCCTTTCTCTCGTGTTGTCTTTGCTTACACTTACATGGACAACATCATTATGCCCAAAGGGTGGTACAACTGGGGTGACCCTAACCGCGAAATGTATGCTTCCTTCCCTTCTCCCTTCTCTCCTTTTTTACTTTCTTTTCTTCCTTTCTTGTTCGTCAAGCTATTTCATTTTGAAAACCTTGCTTCGAAATATGAGGCTTGTTTAGAAAGTATAGAATTCAGCCAATAGCATATTTTTAAATGAGAAAAAAATTAGAGAGAATAGCTAAGACATGTGAGTGCTTTAGTGGACATTAGAGAGAGGCAATCATCTCTAAAATGTATTAAAAAAATATGGTTTACCTCAAAAATATTAGGGAAAACTTTTATGTGGACAATAGTTTCATTAAAATCATATCTTGCTGTTATAAGAATGGACCACTTTAAACGATTTGTCTATTCAATATCTGTATAATTGACTATAGGAATGTCACATGTAGATCTCACTAAGATGAACAGCTAAAAGAGGTCCAATTTTATGACGACAAGATCAAAATTATGTAATGATAAATTGTGTTTAAACAAAACTTTCAATAAATTAAACCTTTCCTACGTTGGTAAAAACATGCGAATGCCTTAGTGAACAATGAGAAGGCGCCGTCCCGTTTTCAGTCATTAGAATTTAGAATGATGCAATTATATGCACATGTCAGCTTACCTTTTGCAGCACACGACCTTTTTCCTATTCGGTCTACCGACTTCGCACATCTAAATCACTAAAATACCCACCAAAACCATCCCATAAAAATTACTTTATGCTAGTTGATAAAATGGGCATAGTTGGCATAAAAGACAAAAATGGGCGGATCCAAACCTAACCCCTGAAATATTCATGTGGCTCTTTCTTTTCTTCTGCAAAGTCTACGTGTAGTGCACTAAGAGAGTGAATTTTGTTCATATAAAAACCTAGCCTATCGAAAAAGGATCAACCATCATAGATTCATAGTTTCGTGCCATTGAGCGTTTTTGTTTGTGGCACATTGAAACGGCATATTTCTTATTTAAGTAAATTGTACGTATAACAAGTCATGTTAATATTTTTATCCTTTACTATGCAATTTTTTCCGACAATTTGTAGATTACTACAAAATGCTCACTAGTCGATAATGATGTGATACAATGAATATCGATCAAATGGTAATACATTTTTTAGGAACACGGATTTTGCATAAGATCTTAGGCTCAAGTCCCTAAAAAATGTATAATTTTTATGTCAAACAAGAATTAATGAGGTAAATACATACGATTAAAACAAACATGAGATCCTGAATAAGTAAAAGCTTAAATGGTGATGATATGATGTAAACTAAGATTCGTAATGTTGTTGTTGGAATGTATTGTTTGTCCGTGGTGTGGCATGCGTATGAGGCGTTTGTAGTAATGTAGCTTGTACATTTGCTTTTTCTTGGTGTTGCAGGACTGTGTATTATGGGCAATATAAATGTACAGGACCAGGAGCTAGCTTTGCGGGGAGAGTGTCATGGTCAAGAGAACTTACTGATGAAGAAGCTAAGCCTTTTATCTCACTTAGCTTCATTGACGGATTTGAATGGATCAAAATATAAAAAAGAGAAATTTGATACATGAGTCTTAAAATTTGTAAACCTATGTTAGTAATGATTTTTCCATATATATGCTTACACATGTGTATTCGAAGTCTTGAAAACCCATTTTTAGCTCTTTAGTCTATAGGATGTAGCTAATTAAAATCTTTTTTTTATATATATGAATTAATTAAGATCTTGTGGTTCAGTAATACTCAAAACATCAGTGTTATATCCCTGGTCACAAACAAGACAGCATGCGCTTAACTTTACTTGGGCCTGGTCTTATATTGGCCTGAGAAAAGCTAAAAGGGTTTTTTTTACATATGTGGAATGCCAAACTTAAATATATATTATTAAACATCACTTCAAAACTTCAACTAAAAATAGTTATAAACTGTTCTGTATTTTCTAAAAATAGACACATAGTAAAAAACTTAGATGGTTTCTATCTCTTAGAAATAGGAGTTGCCAACTTTTTGAAACTAATTTTGAAGCAATTGAAATAATAAAAATTCAAAATCTAACAAATACAAAACGCATCAAAAACCAAAAAGCGAAAACATTGTTACATCAAAGTTTTGAATGAAAATTTTACAACGATTAAAATATTAAATTTGAAGAGAACATCGATGATGATGGAGGCAAAATTCGAAGACAAGTGACTTAAAAACTTGAAGCAGATTTTTTTCTTTCATCATTTTTTCTTTTCTCTTTTTTTTTTTTGTTTTAATTCAAAAAAATTTCCAAGTTTCTTTAACTTCTTTTTTTCGGCATCTATGTACATGTTTATATCAGTTTTAAAGCAGTTTATAAGAAGTTTTAAACAATTTTTTTTATATTTATATCAAGTTTCAATAAAGATTCAACAAGGTTTTTATGTTGAACAAGATTTTGCAATCTAAAAAAAAGGCCCTTCTCTGCTACTCTAACGTTGTTGAAATAGTTAAATGTTTATAGCCGAAACTTCATGGAAACTATGATGAAACCATATACATGTCTCTGTCAATAGTTAATTGGTCGCAGCCAAAACCTTTCTGAAATTTATTGAAACTCATGAAAACTCATTTGAATTTCGTAATTCAAAGTGTTTTTGTATACATTAATTGAAAATTGATATAAACTAATTTGCATTATTAAAAAAATCCAAACCTAGAATTACATAAGTAACAAAACTCATGTAAATATATATGTGAAACTGTACTAAAATTTAATTAGAATTACATAAAAATTAAGTTAACTGTCTTAAAAATTTAAAATTATAAACACGGTTATAAAATTTTGCTGAAACTTAATTGAAATTCTATAAATCAAATTAACAATGCCAAAAATAGGATTACAACTTATAGAAAAAATAAAGAGAAAAATTTTCTTGATCTGATAATAATTGCCAAAAAAAGTAGAACAATGATATGTAAGAGAACCAAAATTTATGTACTACAAAATAGGAATCCAACCGATATTTACTACCTAAATAATAGGATTATATTTGAATTTATCTCTTAGTCGGTAAAATTAGAATATAAAAACTTATAATTACATTATCAATTATTAGGTTGCCTTTCTTAAACAATGTTTTAAAAAGCTCCTATTTTATGCAATTTCCTCAAGCTAAAAAGCCAAGTGAGTTCAAATGGTCGGATACGTGGAATAAACTGTGCCTAACTCAACATAGTTCCAACTTCCTTTATAGCCAGTCTATTATTTTTTCCCATAAAATGGAATAACTTGTCTCATGTTATTGTGAAGTCAAATGCTCAAGCTATTGTGGAAGTTGGAGTCGGTCTCTCAATATTCTTAAGTAAAAACAGTTCATTTGATTACAAGATCTAACAATTTTATCAAAATGCATTAAGTGAAAATGGCACAGTTTTCCCCCCACAATATTCTATGAAGAAGTTTTAAGAAGCGACACGAGTAATTTTTTTTTTTTTGTTTCTTTTATTGGTTTTTTGATTTCTCTTGCATTGGTGTTTTCAAGTTAAATAAAACAAGTGCCATCCGAAAGAAAAGGCGAATAAAACAAGTGAAGCTGTGCCAAAAAATGTCAAAGACTTTCTTATCATCACGCTTCACGAAATATTCAGGGGAAGAACAGTGCACTCTGCCTAACTATTTTTCCAAATTTTTGAAAGATTCAAACAAAATGAAGGCTGAAAATGTTGTAGACTATGTTGATTCTTTTTGTCTCCAAATTTCGAACCATTTTCACTTCTCTGCGACCCTAATCAGCGAGTAATCATTATTAGCAAATGCTTCTATAAGATCATCGTACAGTTTTGTGTCGATGTGACTGGTTCACATGAGCTCTGGAAAAGTCAACAATTATCACCATATACCTTCTGGTAGAAGGAAAAAAGAAGAAGAAGAAGAAATAACCATATACCTTATGAGCTATGTGTTATTTTTTAGACCTAATACATAATTTATCCGGTTAATTTTATCTACAGTCACTCTAAATTCATATTTGTTATAGTACAACAATTAAACTCACATTTGTTTTATAAAATTTATCGAAAATTAATTTTCATTACTAAACAGTTACTATAACCAAATTTTAGAAATTGTTAGGTCGAAAAGGTAATTGAACATTTCACTTCACTTAAAAAATGCCATCCAGATGCTGACTCATTTTCTTGGAACCAAAACTGAACCAATCCATAACCCGACCATTCAACTCATCCCATTGTAAATCCAAAAACCAACTCTACATTCTCGCCATTGAACGCTTCCAACATTAGAAGTCCAAAAAATTTCAGATCCAAAAACCGAATTCCCAATGGTTCAATCATTCAAGAGGCTTTATACAGAAACCACCATTTTACTTTCTGGTTCTTGAAATTGGAAACAGGCCATACCCATTTTTTTCATTTTCTGATTCTTGAAACTGGAACCCAAAAACTCGATTGTTCTTTCTCTCTCAACTACGTCTGTTGTTTTGGTCAATCCCGGCATAAAATTGAATTTCCTGCTAGTTGAGTAGTGAAGTCCAAATTATATAAACAAAAACCCAGAAAATTAAGCAAAAGACCTATGTTGCTATCTGTATACTTCTTTTTTTTTTTTTCCCTCTCTCTTTATATCAGCCAAAAACAAACAGACCCATCAATTTTTATGAAATAAACCGGCGCGATATAAAGAAAAATTACAAGTAAGTGCAAAAAACAAAACGTTGAAAAATCCCTAACCCAGATGCAGAAGACCCACCTGACCCTGATCACCAAAACCTATTTCATTGAAACCAACCTAACCAAAATCGAAGAGAGTGAGAGAGATCTTGATGAGAAAAGATGAAACGAGCGAGAGAGAGGGAGCGAAAGTGATGGGCTTCTAGATCCGACGCGAAATAGATTGAAGAAATGGAGAGATCCAAATCTGAAGTCAATTCGAAGAAGAAAGACAGATCGGAATCCATGCTTCATGCTCAATTTTGTAAATTGCATTCTCAATCTTCATATTCGAGCTTATAGAACAAAAAAAGAAGAAGAAACTCAGCTTCAACAAAGTTTGATTCTAAATTGTAGACCTTTTGAGAGAGGGGGGCAGAGATGGAGATGGAGAGAGAGAACGATAGAGAGAGAGAACGATAGAGAGAGAAGAAACAGGAGAGAGAACGAGAGAGAGATCGGGTTGGGATGCTTTGGGTGACATGATTTGGTCTTAGTTTGTTTTCCTTTTCTGGTTTGGTTTAATTGTTGTGATGATTGAATGGGTTTAGGGGTTTTCAAAATTTCGGGTTGGGTTTCAGTTTAGGTCTTTTTCTGATTGGGTTTTCAGGTGACATTTTTTAAGTGATGTGGCATGTATAAATATTTTTCCGGTTTGACGATTTTTAAAATTCGGCCATATTGACCGTTTAGGAATAAAAATCAATTTTTAGTGACCTTTCCTGGAACAAATGTGAGTTTAGAGATTATACTGCAATAAGCACAAATTTATAGTGATCATGGATAAAATTAATCCTAATTTACCCCTAAAATTACACGTTTTCTTCTTTTGTCATCCTAAATTTTTCAGGCGTTCAACTTACATCTTGAATTTGTTTCAATTGTCTTAACCATCCCTTAAATTTGCTTAAATTATCTCAATTACCCTTTCAATTTGCTTAAATTGGATAATGTACCAATTGTTTTCAATTCATCACGGAATTTTTTTAATTTTTTATTGGTATTCTATGTTTAGGAGTGATAACTAGATGGTAAATTGAAATAGTTTGAAATTCAATTATATTGAATACACAATCTTTATTTAAAATAATTTTAACAAATTTAGAATGTAAGTTGAATGTTTAAAAAATTTAAAATAACAAAAAAATGCAAATTTAATGGTAAATTATTCATCAGTGCTATGTTTTATTATAAAATCTTTTATTTATAGCTG
>CAODLS013820568.1:0-12767 GCA_948243855.1 Flueggea neowawraea
TATGAAACCCAGAAAAATGCACCCCTGACGAGGCCTCGATCATATCCACAACCGATTTAGAATCCATGCCGAACGACCTATAACAACACAAATCAAGTCACTAATCCATAAAGCTGCATTAAGGAAAAAATGCAAAAAGCTTCACACTTTATCATCAAATCACCCCAGAATGTAGTGCATTAAGCACCAGACAGTAAAACAACACAAGCCATAATAGAGCAGGTATTGTTTTGTTGCTATTCTTGGGTTTTCTAATTTCATCACCCATAGCATCAATATAATGGGAAAGGTTAAATAATCCTAATAGTGTCTCAAATGCGAGCATTTCCAAGCACAAGCAAAAATTACAATACAGATTAAAGACATTACAACATAGAAGACAAATTCCAAGAATCACATAAAGTGCTTAACATCATGAGGAACAAAACCCATTAAAATTTCTACAAAATTAGTACATACACCCATCACGAACCATCAATAATCTCATTCTTAGCCTCGATGTTGGTCAAGAATAGCAGCAAAACAAAGTATTTGCATAAAAAATTATCAAATCCACACAACTAAAAAGGCTAAAATTTTGGAGTTGAGGAACCAAACCTAATTGCCTCCCAATTTATTCCAAGAAAGAGCGACAGAAACGGGCTGCGTCGGGTGGCAGAGGTCGTGGTTGAGAAGTAACGGAAATTGATTGGTTTAGATGGAGGAGTGGTCTGAACGGCGGAGGTGCGACGCAGAAGAGTCTGGTGATGGAGAAGAGCTGACTCTTACCACTACAAAACACTATGTGAGTATGTGACCTTTAATCTTGAAAACACCGGCAAAGGAAGAGAGAGAGAGAGATTAGTGCCAAAATGATCAGGAAGAAAGCGCGAGAGTGAGAACGAGAGGGTGAGAAGAAGAAACAAAAGAGGAGGGGTAAGACGGTAGTTTCACGACTCGGGAAGAAATCCCATAGTCCCCCCAAGGTTTGCTCTTTCCGTACGGACTGGAAGGTATGTCCCACCAAGCTCAGGAAGTGCGGTGTCCAATGCAAACCAAACAAGACAGGCTAATTATCTTACTGAGGAACTCATGTCCCCTCTCCGTTTTCCCCCATACCAACCATGGCCTTTGTGGAAGGAAGAGGAGGCGTATTTTAGCTATTAGCGCCGTTAGCAACGGTCAAGAAGGGTTGGGCACTTGCAGTCAGAGAAATGATTTTATATAAAAAGGCTCTTCCGGTATTCATGATCAGCGTCTGTGTGTGATTATTATATTAATAATCATTAGTAATCAGCATGCTTAGCATGCCAGTAACCGACTGTAGACTTGATAGAATGCTTATTTTCTTTTTCTTTCTGTTTTTTGTAAGATTAGCGATTAAGAAACAAATTAGCTATTTTTTTATTTGCACGAATTATGAATTAAATCTGTACAAAAAAACCACCATTGATAAAGATATTATTTGGTTTGAGCATATCTTGTTAATTCGCACAATTTTGTACTTGAAAAAATATTTGATAATTTTTTTAATAAGTTATTTTGTTGATTTAAAAAAAAAATGTTTATAAACAATCTCTAATCTCAAATTTTTATTGATTTGAGATTCATGGTACATCAGTTTTCATATGTATGTTTACCGTAAGGAGATAACACAATTTTGGTGGTTGAATTTTTTATTTTTATATAAGAAAAAAAAGGAGAGGCTCATAGAAAATCATATGGTCGGAATGGCTAAGGTATTTATTTTGTTTTAGAACATGTGGAGAGCACGTTAATGGAAATGAAACGACATGGGCAAAAAAAATTGTTCTCACATTGGAGACTAATATGGCCATCCATCTATGGATGTCGCATCTTATAAGCTTTTAATTATTTAGATTTAATGACTTTAATGGCCAGTCGTAAGAGCCCTTTACTGCATGAACTACGTATTTTCAGACAATTGACTTGCGCAGTAGTTGCCATATCACTGTCTGGACACAAAAATAAAGCACTTTCAAAAATGTGTCTACGGCTGCTCTTTGAAATTCTATAATCACTATGCTCAATCACATCGCCAATCACGGCAATTCTAGGCTCAAGTTTTGCTGTTTTTTTTTCAATTATTTTTCAGAACTAGGGTAGATTTATATGTTAGTGGGACTCGGGGACTTTCGAATTGAATTGAATACACATATTGAACAAAAATAAGATCATAAAAAACCGTTGATTTTAATTTTTTTAGAACCGAACTATCTCAAAATTTTTTTATTTGGTACGGTTTTGGATCTTACGTAATAATTGTCCCGAGAACCATCTCAAATTGTCCCAAATTGAAGAAGCAAAACTAAAACAAAAAATAATTAATAGAATTTTTACTACAATACATACGCCCTTGATTACCCATTTAAATAATAAAAAGAAGTTAGTTTGATTATCCATTTAAATAATAAAAACTTGGTAATTTATAAATTAAAAGCTGATGTTGCACATTACTTGAAAATTAAAATTGAGGCATACTAACCTTTTGCTTCTATTTTGCTTAACCCCGCCTTTGTTTTGCCATCTTTACATTTTAAAATTAAAAAAAATGGCATTAACTAGAAAGAAGAGAACTTCAGCATTTTGAGCCAAAACATATATAATAATAGGCTTGATTGTATTAGTTTGATATTATGAAGATTTTGCAGGAAAACGGTAACAATGATGATTTCGGGGGCGGTTTTTGCACATATAATGCTTTTGTTTGATTGTATTGGCTTGATATTATGTATTTGATGTGAATGTATTCCTTACTTCGATTGTACTTAGTACTTTTTTCAATATATCGATGCAATTTGTGTTTTAAGACATGAATATAGGACATTTTTATATGTAAATTAAATTTTTTAAAGAAAATTTCCGATCTCCGTCTTATCCCAAAACCCTTTTCACCATATCCAAATCTCCGAATATATGTCTCGTATTGTCCCCAAAATTTGGGACAAAACATAAATTAAAATTTATGAGACAGAATCCCCTTGGGACAGAATCAGATCCATCTAAATTAAAATCCCCCTGGGACATGACTGGAGATTTTCAAGTCCTTGTCCCATCTTTACCCCTGAGCAATCCTATGAGTTTCACGTTACATAGAATTTACTTCTTTGGAGATTAATGGAAGAAGAAAGTACAACTTTTCACAATGTGAAGAAATCCCTTTTATTTGGTCAAATAGACTTTTCATTTCACTTCAACAAATAACTTATCTGAAAGGTCAACAAATTATACTTTCTCATTTCATTTATCACGATTTCACTAAATTACCCAAATAAATTTAAAGACACTCTTTGGAAAGTGATTTCTTAAAAAAATTACATCTCGAAATTGAACCGAGCAATATTATAGAATTCTATAACGGTGAGGGGTTTTTGTGGTATACCCATCATTAGTATTACAACTCATAGAACTATTGAGCATTAAACATATGTTACTGTTTTGGAATTTTATCAAATAACTTGCAAACAAACGCTGGATGTTCATAATTACATCAAGAAAAGTGAAGGTCTGGTTATTGGAAGAAGACACAGTGCGATTAGTGTGAAAAAATAAAATGCAATGATGGTGTGCGCGTTTCTAATTGTAACTGTCTCATGTGTTGATGGAAATGAGAGGGTTTAGAGTGGGGTAGTGCATGCTAAGGTTCCACTATACTATGTGACGGCCGACCCATCTCCATTTTATCACTCATTAGATTCTGGAAGCTTAAAGTTCTAACAGTATACTGTGGAAGGACAAGGTTAATTTCCTTCAAAATACTAACCATAGTCATAACAAATGAACGTTTCATAGATTTCATTTAACTGTCTAAACTATATCTCATATGTTTATGTAAGAGTGGATATTAAAATATTCAATTCAGATCTACATGTATTCTTTTATTCTAAAATGATTCAAATCGTACAATACACACCTTTAACAATTTATGACAAATAATATATATATGAACAGAGGCAAGAGGAAGAATCAAATATTTTTTCCACAAGGACTCGTATTGAAAAATAAATGATCTAGTGTTTAATATTGAACAAAGTACATACATTGAGTTTTGGCGGGATCAAACTTTTTTTTTAATAATCACAAATATTTTCATCCATTTTAATAGTTCGAAACTAATCTTTTTCAGATTTAATTTAGTCACAATCAAGATTATTCACCTCTTTTGTAGACGTGTTTAGCAATTCACCAACTCTTTCAATAAATTCAGCATATGTTACCAATTAAGTCACAATTTGTTGATAACATCAAACTGATAAGATAACCTTCTTTTTTTTTGACGAAAAGATAACCTAATTTTGTCTACGTAGCTGAAGTCTCGTTGGATCTACTATCTACCGTGGGTTAGTATAAGGCTAGGCCAAAGCCTATACAAAAATGTTAGGTAATAGACAGAGTAGAGTTCATATAAATATCAAATCGAGCTAAAAAGTCAAAAGTCTATGTTTCATATGACGACGCCTCAGAAAACAAAACAAAAAGGGTATCAAAGGTCACATGCATGCAAAGTCCACGGAGTCTCCAATTGGTAAAGACATCTCGAGATCACAATGCCAAATCCCATTGGAAGAAATGGCATATGCAAAGCTGAACACTTTCCCTCCCAATCCCACTGTGACATTCAACCTTGAGTATCTCAATTAGTCCTTACTTTCTCTCGTATGGATTCGTCACTATATGACCATAATCTCTCTCACCAAAGCTTTCCACACACAATATGACAAACCATGCTTTGCGCATTTCTGGGTCCATTCTCTTAACACCTTTATGATTGGGTTGTGTCATGACTCATGTATGTGGCTCCATTCTGAATTTGTGATTAATTACCCCCTTTTTCTTATAATTATCTACTGAACGTGTATATTATTTAATTTTATTCCCATATATATATATATATTACATTTTTCATCATAAAAATGCATGCACTTGCGATTAAAAAAAAAGAAAAGAAAAAGAGGACTCATCGAAAACAAAATTAACTGATGACTTTGCTCTAGAATCATTGTTTTAATATTTATATTAATAAATTATCATCTTTAAAGATTTTGTCCGATATAAAATTAGATTAATAAGATATTAAAAAGATATTTGAATAGCGAGATGAATTAATAAAAAATGATTTTTTTGCTAAATAAAATGAAGGTAAATTATATTTAACAATCATGACTCTCATTTGTTTTTCTATCTTAATTGTAAGCGTAACAATAAAAACCAAATCATTAAAGAACTTTCCATTCTCTACAAGGTCTACGTAAGCCAGCTACCAAACTTTGAGTTGAAGCAAGCAATCTTTCTTATCCTCCTTTAATTCTTCTAATCATCTGTCTGTGTCTTTGGACTCCTTTATCTAAGGACACTGAATAATAAAATCTACTTTGATCGAACATGTCAAATATAGATGCCCAAACAGCGAAGATTTGATCAATTTGTTGGAGCATTTTTCCAAAGATTGAGTGAGTGTTATAGGTGTTACGACGATGTTTCAAAGTGTGCACTATTCACTTGGTTCGGTATAAAGTGTGGGGTATAATATATTGCCATTAATTAGACCTAAATTGACGTCTGAATCCTCTAGTGTCGGCTGACTTTAGACTAAAATCACCAAATTCCTAGCTATGACAACTTATTTTCGGAAAAAGAACTAAATAATTGTTTTAATCAAGGGAGAAAAGATTAAAAAAACTAGATTAGATTCTGACATTGGAAACTTTTTACTTACGAAAACCTAATTTAGGTCTCAATTTTACTCATTTACTTTAAGCTTACTTAAGATGAAAAAGATATTAGTCATTTTCATTTCACAATTATATGTCTGCATTTCCAATTCAATCGAAGATTAGTAATTCACATTGGTCTAAAAGAATTATGATGACGCAAATTCTCTCTTGTCTTACCAATTGGGCATAAATTTTTATGCCAGTAATCAGTTTCCAATCCTTTAGTGTTGTGCATGAATATGTTTTCTTTTCTTTTCTTTTCTTTTTTTTTCTTAGAAAAACGGTTCATTCCACTTTATCATCGACTCAGTTAGATTAACTCTGCACTCAAGTGGCACTACACATTGTCAATTTAAGTAGACTGATATTACAGATGCATAATGAGACAAGTTTTATAAATAGAAAGGGAGGTGAACCCATAGTTGTCCAAGTACATCAAGTATAATAAGTCCTTAGGAATAGAAACAAGATTACAACTATCGATCATTGTTAAAAGGCCTTTCCTTGTAATCCAATGAGCACAGCTTCTTTGAATGTAGGGCGAATTTGCACAATCCAATCTTTATTAAGCCGTTTGCAAGCTTCCCAATAAAGGCTCTTTGATTGTCAAACGAGGCTTTCATACACGTATGAATTTTAAGATCAAATGATTAGCATCTCATCATGCAGTTCAGGTTCAATTAGCGTTATAACACTAGACTTTCTTGGCTTGTTAATGCCAAAATGATAACCAGGACTGAACTAGCAGCAATCAACAAAAAATAATGGGTTTATGTACTTGCATTGGGCTGCATACAGAAGCAAATTATTGGCCCAAACTCCTGCATGCACTAGAGTTTTGAACTCAACAAATCAGCCCATGTGCTAGCTATCTGTTGGGAACCAAAGCAAGAGGCCATTAACAATAGACTAGTGCTTCAAGCGCAATCAGGTTTACGAGTGCAAAATATCGTTTGGACCTTTCAGCCGTACGATAAGCACGAGATAGCGAAGATCAAGAATGATCTGATAAATTGGTGTCATGTGTGTGTGGATGACAGAAGAAACAAATCTTCCTAAGATAAGCTTTTACAACTGAAATTTTTGGTTAGGTGAGATTAGGTGACGATCTTCGGCCATGTGGGTTAACATTGCATTTGGTCATTTTGCATCTGCATAGCCCCAACAATCCCACACTCCTGAGGTCATTATGAGTACAGAGTACAAACATTAATGGAAACCTTGACGGACCATGCAGATGCAGTATAGCTTGGCCCGCTCACCGGATTGTGCACATCATTTGCTATTTGGTGGTGAGTCTGGTGACCAACAACAAGTCATGTGATGCCGCAACGCTTTCCATTTCTGCACAGCACCTTATCATCTTTTTAAAACTAAAATAACTTGTATAATAAAATAATAAAGAGATTAATATATCTTTTTCAAACTAAAATATATTTAAATAATAAATATGCCTTAAAAAAAACACCTTGACACCCTCATCTATTATTTCGTCTAGTTTCCAGAGAGTTCTTTTCTTGTTTTCTTTGATTAGCTTTGAATCAGGATAGTAATCTTCGAGTAATGGCCACTGCAATACCATGTGGCTATAAAATTACGCCTTCATGTTTACGTCCGTCTTTTTTAGATTTTCCTTTTCGATATTAATTATTATTTTGAATATTTAACTCAAAAGCTTTTTGGTTACAAAGGAATTTTTAATATTCTATGTTAGTTTAACATTAATTAATAAAGGAACTCATAGTTCAATAACACCACATCTTTTAAAAAATTGACTCGAAGAAATGTGCCCCATCTTGACAAAAATTAACAATAGTGTGTTATACGTACAATTCAATTTTTTGTTATGATTATGTTTTCTTTATTAGATTTTAGACTCTCCCTAGTTGATATCTGCATATCTAAATGAAAATTAAATTATTTGTAATATATAAGTTTATAAGATCATCAACTTGGCTTTCCTTGATTTATTTTGTTGTATATATCCACTAACATGGTGCAAGAAAACAAAAAAAAGTGAGTAAAAGTTACCTTCCTATGGCTTTAACGTTGTCGAGAAAAACTAAACTAAGAAGATGGGAGATTGGAAAAGCTTCACGTAACCTCTAAACTAAATAGTTTCATCAATATACGATTCTTTTCTTGAACTATGTCATCAATATACGAATGCCACTTTGTTTTCGTGAACGCCACATAACGGTAATGGTTATGAATACGAGTTTGATCACATTAACATCCGATTATTCACTCTACCCAATTGACAAGCGTAAATCATATTGGCAGTCAATTCTGGAATCTGCATCCACATTTCCAACAAATGAAATTGGTGGCAAAAAATGGGAAAGATTAAATAACAATATTGTCCTAGAAGGTTTAATAACATTAAATAACATAATTTTTATTTTTTCCATTTAAAATTCGTTCGTTTGAAAATAACATCTAATAATATCACTTTTATTTTTTTTCTCATTCATGGCACGATTTAGTATTTTCGTTTTAAAAAAACAATTGACGACGTAGTATTGATAGCGCGATGACTATCATTTGAAAATTAATGGTCACATCATCATGTTGTCAGTTTCATATTATCAACTGTCTTTTTTATAAACAAAATATTAACATATGTCACGAATATAAAAATAGTAATATTGATTATTATTTTTGAATAGTTAAGTTATAAGTGCAAAAATAACAAAAATCATGCTATTTGATACTTCCTCCGTCCCAATTTAATGGACACACTTTGTATTTTGGATGTCTCAAAACATATGCACATTTTATTTTTTTCTTTTATTTATTATTAGTAAAGTTACAAATTTGTCAATATTTAATCTTTTTTTAACTAATTCATTAATTATTAACACAATTAATCAAAAAACATAAATAAAAAATCATATAAAATTAAACAATTTTAACTATTAAAATTATTATTTCTTAATTTACATCAAAAATAGCTAGTTCCTATTAAATTTGTAGGAAATGAGTATTATTAAGTCTTTTAAAAAAAGGAAAGCATGAGCCCACACAGAAACATACCAGGATGGTTCTTTCACCAAAACTGCATGACAGTCTGTAAAAATGCCGTCACAATTATATTTAATTTTATTTATCCTAAACACTTTCCAGACCTTTCACCAACCCTATAATCGCCACTATAAATACAAACCCTCTCCTCCACCACCTCCTGCCACTCCTAACACCAAAAAAAACTCCTCTGATTCATTAATTCTTGCACACTTTATTATAATCTTTCAACTTAAGAAACAAAAACCCATTTTGATTTCAACAAAAATGAAGCCAGCGTTTGTAGCTGTTTTGCTTGTTTCACTTATTGTCACTTCCACCTTCTTTGATGACATGTCACCATGGCTGGTTCAGTATAATATACTTGTCTTTTTAATTTTGTCAAGTTGTGTGGTTTTGTTATTGGCTGTTGCAAAATGTTAACATCTTTGGACGTACAGGTTTCTGTGACTCAAAATGTAAGCAGAGATGCCCTAAAGAGGGAGTGAAGGGCCGGTGTCTCAAGTATTGTGGAATATGCTGCCAGAAATGCAACTGTGTTCCGTCGGGGACATATGGGAACAAACACGAGTGCCCTTGTTACAGGGACATGAAGAACTCCAAGGGCCAGCCTAAGTGCCCTTGAATTATGAATACTCGTCTTCATATATCGCTCAATCGTATGTGTTGAGCCATTTATGGAATGGACCCATCATATATAATTTATAGATGGTAACTATTTTGTTTGGTTCTTAATTCATAAAAATAGATGTTCATGGGAATTTAAGTAAACTTGGATGTGCTAGGAATAATAAGAGAATGGGATCCTTGATTTGGTTTGTTTGTAATGTGGTTATTGGATTCTCTGTATTACTCATACTACTGCATTTTGTGCCTAGTGATGCTTAATAAACAGTACTTCTTGTAATATATACGAGTCTCCTTTCTAATGGAGGGAAAAAATGGGTCTATTTTCTCTATTATCGATTCCTTAAAAACTTTAAGAGAAATCTAAGCCGACTTTTATCTGTTGAAAACATATGCAATTTAGAAAGATATTATAACAAAATATCAATGAACTTCATAAATCAAAGAACGAGATGTGTTTGCAACCAATCAATTAAGCATTGAGGTTTTAATTAATTTTTCATCATTGTTAGTGGTTCACTTTTGCTAGAAGTGGCATTATGTAGATAAATGGAAATGATATGATTATATCCAGCTGGAATGGAACGGAATCCTGATTTTGCACGAAATAGTTTGTTGAAATTGCGGGATAGATTTCATTACAAATTCAATACCTAGTGCTTCATTTTTAAACTTGTTTTACTAAGCATATTAGTTCTGAATTAATTTTAACCGTAAAAAGAAAATTCAAATATTAACAAAAATATTTATTGAAAAATATTAATAATATTCTTATTATTAAAGTCCTTGCTTACTGTAGATCTATAAATAAACACGAATCATTAAATTACATCCTAATATTATTTTTTTGTCAAGCAAAAAGAGGAGAGTGGTAGTTTACCCCGTTTAGACCATATTCAATGTAAATAGAGATGGGAAAATGGAAACCGTTAAAATTATGTAGAAATGGTCCTCCACTTAGCTATCTTTTCTTTGCAGATGACCTTTTGTTATTTTGCAGGACTGATAGGGACCAATTCACATGTGTGAATGAAGTCCTTAAGGAGTTTTGTGCAGCCTCAGGCCAAATGATTAGTAAAGAAAAGTCCATCATGTACTGCTCTAGAGACGTCTCTTTGCGGGAAGCACGTTGTTTGAGTATCTCGGTAGGGTTTAGATTGGAAGATGATTTGGGTAGGTATCTGGGAGTTCCGTTGCTTTATAAATGCTTGAACAAAGATACTTATCAAAGAGTGGTTGATCGAGTCCTCAAAAGGCTCACATCTTGGCATGCCAAAAGTCTATCACTAGCTGGGCGTGCTACACTGATTCAATCTGTTCTGCAAACGACTATGATTCCAGTTAGTACTATTAAGCAAATTGACAAATTGTGTAGGATATTTTTGTGGGGAGGTGATAAAGATGAGAAGGATATAAGTTTAATCTCTTGGAAAACAGTTTGTCAACCTAAAAGTAGGGGAGGGCTGGGAATTCGCAATTTGAGACAGTGTAATATGGCATTCATGATGAAACTTGCATGGTAGCTTATAGCAAATCAAGATAAATTATGGGTTCAGGTGTTGAGAGCCAAGTATATGAAAGGAAAAGAAGATATTCCTGCTGGCTTGTCTGGGGGGAGGAGCTCACACCTTTGTAGAGGTATAGCCAAAGTTTGGCCGAAAATGCTGGAGGGACTCCGGTGAATTGTTGGCAATGGCAGCCGAGTGAAGTTCTGGGAAGATGTGTGGGTTGGAGACAAAAGACTCATTGAAGTAGCGACAAAGGAGATAAAGAAAGAAGAGACAAGTCTGTCAACCACGACGCCACTAACGAAGGTAACTGGTACTGGGAAAGTTTCCAAAATCTTTTACCTAATAAAATTGTTGACATGATTGCAGGAGTAAAGCCACCGACTACTGTTGATGGGGAGGACCAGGTTTATTGGCATCATACGAGCGGAGGCAATTTCACAGCAGCCTCGGCTTATGAAATGCTAAGGAAAACTGATTGGAATAGTATTAATGATAAATGGAACGTATTATGGCGTTTTAACGGCCCCCAAAAGGTACGTACTTTCCTCTGGCTTCTGCTACATAATGCCTTATTGACTAAAGAACAGAGATTTAAGAGACATATTGCTACCAACTCAAATTGTGATTGGTGTCCGAGCCAAGTTGAGTCTTGGGGCCATATTATGAAATGTTGTATTTATGCTCAAGCAATTTGAAGCGAACTGGTTGAGGAGGGTTCTCTTATGGAATTTCTTATTTTAGATGTGAGACGTGGGTTCTCAGTAATCTTAAGAATGATAAGAGGAGTAGTGAGGGAACCCCTTGAAATATAGTTTTTGGTGTGGCATGTTGGTTCTTATGGAAATGGCGTAATGAAAGCATTTTCACATAGAAGGTCATCAGTAGGATGAGTGAGCGTATCAGGATTCATGCCAAAGAAGTGTATGAAGCTACCAAAAGATTACAAGGGAATAATGAGATGGGGAGACACAGACGAGTGGCTCTGGGATGGAAACCCCTCAGTGTGGTATGATTAAACTTAATACTAACGGATCACATCTGCTAACAAATAGACAAGCGTCGGCCGCTGGTCTTTTGAGGGATGAGAATGGCAATTAGGTCCAAGGTTTTGCTATGAACCTTGGAAAATGTAGTCCTTTAAATGCAGAATTGTGGAGGCATCTATAAAGGACTAGAGTTGACATGAGCTAAGGGATTCAAGAAAGTACGTGTGGAGAACGACAATAGTACGAAAATCAAGATGATTAATCGTAAGGAGGTCTTTGCAAATCAACAATGGGCCTTAGTGGATGCCATCAAGAGGATTTTGAAGAAGAGCTGAGATGTCAAGATTACTCATGTGTACAGGGAATGCAACAGTTCAGCAGATTGGCTTTCTAAATATGGACACTCACTTCCTAAAGGTCTTCATGTATTAGATCATCATCTGACAGGGCTGAGAGACATTTTGATAAAGGATAGGAATGAGTCTCTTCAGGATAGACTTTGTGATTGAGTCCTTTTGCGTCTGGCATGTGTTTTTGTCTGTTTTGGTTTTCTTGTTGTTGACTTTGTTTTGTATGCAGGTTTGATTTTGTCTTTCTATTTCGTGTTGTAACTACGGTATTTTTTCGTCATAAGTGAAGATTATTAATAAATTGATGAGGTGCTGCCCTCTTTTTTTTAAAAAAATTACATAGATGATAATATAAATATTCTAATTGAATATAATAGTGTAATAGTATAATATATTGCCCAATTGATCTAATACAAATATGACAATCGAAGATATTATTGTGCAGTGTAGAATCCCCAATAAGATAGGATTTAGCAAGAGTTTTATTTGCACTAATTTTTTTTAATTTTTAATTTTTTTAATATTACATTAGAATACAGTAAAAGAGTATTTAAT
>CAODLS013820704.1:0-11443 GCA_948243855.1 Flueggea neowawraea
TGTTTGCTTCTTTAAGAGATTGGTTGATCAATGATTGAGAGACTTCAATAGTGATGTATTGTTTCTGTTCTGTAGCTAACATGAGACTTTGATACATTCTAGACATCTGTACATATTCCTTCGGTCTAGGTCTTCTACGATGTAGAAGGTGTTGTATAGAGACAACACCTCTGGGTTTTTCATATACAATGTATGGGTTGATTAGAGGTTGTATTGAAGTTGCTACTTGAGCTCCTTCAAGGATATAACTGTATTCTACAAGTCTATCTAGTTTGTTTGTTTCATGGGTATTAAAGGATAGTTTTTGGATAGATGGATTATGTCAGAGATAGATTGAGAAGTAGAAGTAAAGGGTAGATTAGATGGTGTATCCATGATTCGTGCTTAATCTATCATCTTCTTACTCTTATCAGAAAATTGCGATAACAAACGTGGAGAGGTGGTGTGGTTGGAAAAAGCGTTTTTGTTTTGGTGAGGAAGAGTTTTTTTATTTTTATTATGTGTTATTATTTATGTTTTAAATTGGATGAGATTGGCACTTTATAGTCATCAATTTTTGGAGTTAGTGGAGTCTCCTTCGTGTGTGTGTATATATATATATATAATATAATATAATAATTATAAATAATTATTATGTTACATTAGTTTAAGAAATAATAAAAATTTTATAAGACTATTATTTTTATTTATAAAATACTTATATATATATATATATATATATATATATATATATATATATATATATATATATAGAGAGAGAGAGAGAGAGTTAAAAACATACAAATTCTAGTTTAAAAATTTAAAAATTTTATATTTTTTTAATTTTTTCCATTATATATTTTATAAAAACTATATACACAACCCAACCAATTTTAAGTGAAGGTGTTCATGTTAGTGAGTTATTACATATTCGCAAGTTCAAAGATGTGGTAATAACTCTAAAGAGTAAATTAATGTGCCAAACAACTGTACATAATTATTTTTCAAATACTAATTAGCAGTGAGTTTTTACTTTTCTTATTATTAAAGTGGATACTTTTAGGTGTTAGAAATTTTTTTTGTACTAATACATTTATTTAGTTATAACTCTCTTGATTAGAATACAATTAGTTTGGTCCCAAAATTATTCTTATACAAAAGTTTTACTGTACTTCCTATTTACATTGATGAATTTTTATTCTGGTTCATATTTTGAAAAAAAAAAAACAAGAAAGAAAGAAAGAAAGCAGCCTTACTTTGTCAACCAAATGTTAGAAAATGAAACAATAACAAAAACAAGAAAAGGAGGTTTGAATAAGAAGGAACTGAAATTTTAATCCAAGACAGTGATAGTTCCAGTCAACTCGTTGTTCTATAAGTAAGACAGGCTAGAGCCATAACCATGCATACCAATCTCATTATATCTTCAGTTCAAAAAACTCATCAAAACAAGCAATATTATGTGGCTTCTCTTGTTTTTTAACATTGTCTTGGCATCTAATTCTGTTTCCTTGTTTGCTGTAACATCCAGAGATGAAGCAGAGGCTCTTCTGACATGGAAAGGCAGTCTTGACAACAATCGACTCCTGTCTTCATGGGTTGGCAACAACCCTTGTAACAAGTGGGTCGGAATAAGTTGTGATAAGTCAGGAAGTGTCAATAATATATCCCTTCAGCACATGAATTTAGGAGGCACTCTTGGCAATTTCGGCTTCATTTCTTTTCCCAACCTCATGTTTTTAGACCTACAAAACAGCTCATTCCATGGTACTATTCCTCCTGAAGTTGGTAAGCTGTCAAAGTTATTGTTCATTGATTTGACTTGGAATCGTTTTTCCGGAAAAATTCCATCCTCCATCGGTTTACTTAGAAATTGTGGCACCATTACCTTTGCCAGAATGATTTGACAGGTCCAATTCCTGATGAGATAGGAAATTTGACTTCTCTCGAGTCATTGGATTTGAGTAGTAACAATCTAGCAGGTCCTATCCCTACTTCATTAGGAAACCTCAATAATTTGTCTTTTATTTATTTTTCTTTTAACAATCTTTCTGGACACATTCCACAAGAGATAGGAAAATTGCGCAAGTTGAAGGGTGTTTACCTTGAAGAAAATGCACTGACAGGACCCATACCTACAGAGATAGGAAATCTAATTAATTTGACTCATCTTTTTCTTCTTGACAATTTTCTCTCAGGATCCATACCCCAAGAAATCGGGAGGATGAGATCCCTAGGATGGCTCGATTTGTCAAGAAATGACATATCTGGCAATATCCCTTCAACCATAGGGAAAATTACTAGTTTACTTGCTATCTTTTTAAATGAAAATCGACTTGTTGGTTCCATACCCCCAGAAATAGGCAAGTTAACATCTCTTGCTCATCTTCAACTATCACAAAACAATATATCAGGAGTGATTCCTTCTTCTATGGGAAACTTGACTAACCTAAACACTTGTGTTGTTTACCAACAATTTCGTTGGTCCTTTGCCATCCGAAATGAATAACTTGACACGTTTCACCTCCTTGCACTTGAGTTCTAACGAATTCACAGGTCATTTACCACAACAGATTTGTTCCTCTGGGCTACTAAAACGAACTGTAGCAGTTTGTCAAGAGTTAGGCTTGAAAGGAACAGACTAACAGGAAACATAGCAGAAGCTTTCGGCACATAACCTAATTTGGTGTACGTTGATTTGAGCAACGATGAGTTGTATGGTAAGCTTTCTGGAAATTGGGGTGGGTACCATAACTTGACAAGCCTCAAACTTTCCAACAATAAACTCTCTGGTGTGATTCCTCCAGAACTTGGACAAGTAACTTTGCTCCAACGACTTGACCTCTCTTCAAATCGTCTTTAAGTGGCAAGATTCCCAAGGAACTGGGAAGGTTAAAACTATTGCTTAAACTTTTGTTAGATGATAACCACCTCAGGGGTAACATTCCTCCTGAAATTGCCACATTGCCTCTTCTCAATGATCTTAGCCTTGCACGGAATGAGTTTGTTGGCCTCCTTCTCAAACAAGTGGGAGAGTTATCGAATCTACTCTTCTTAAACTTGAGCTCGAATAAGTTCAACGGTAGCATTCCTGCTGAGATTAGTAAGCTACGTTTTCTTAGAGTTCTTGATCTCAGCAAGAATTTGTTGACAGGCAAAATACCAGCTCAGCTTGGAGGAATGCAACGGTTGGAGATGTTGAACCTCTCCCACAGTGAGTTGTCTGGTTCTATCCCTTCCACTTTTGAGAGTTTGACCAGCCTAACATCCATTGATATTGTTGAAATTTAATTGATTTTTTCTTGAAGAATTGGTAAAGCCATGTTAGTGTTTAGATAAGGAAACGAGTAGGAGATGGTTTGATGATGTTTGAAGGCATTCTAAGTCATGTCTGGGTAGACACGGATGAATGCAAACCGTGTCCAAGGAAGCCGAAACCGTTTTGATGTTCGTGGAGAGCTCTGGATGAAAAAGGGAGCTGATTTGGTGGGACACGACTTAATCCACGGCTGTGTTCCAAACTGTGGACTTCCAGTCCGACGCATTTCAAAACACAGACATGTGAACTTGCCGTGGAACGACTGCCTTCGACTGTGTTGCCTCCTGTTTGCCCGTGTAATTATGTTTTCTGGTTTAAGAGGGTTTTCTTAGGGTTTCCTTAGTCTAATGTGGCTTGGGAACATTCTTATAAGTTTTTTGGCCATTTTTCTAAGAGAATAAAGAATCGTTCGCTCTCTCTATGCATGGACATAAGTCGATTGACCAAACCACGTAAATCTTTGTGTTATTATGTGATTGTTATCTCTACGTTATTTTTGCGTTATTCTATCACATTTTTCCTGACAAGTGGTATCAGGGACCCATGCATTTGCTTAGAAACTCTTGTGATGGGTGTCGAAACTAGCAAATTAATTCCTATTCTACAAATCAAAATAAATAAAATCTGAAGATAGTGATGAGTAGGGTCGAATCCACGGAGACTGGTAAAAATTCGCTTAATTGCAGAAAGAATAATTAAAGTAAAAATTTGATTTGGTTGAAAAGCAAACAAACAAAGCAATTAAACAAAATAATTAAATAAATCAAGAATGCAAAATTATTAAGAAAGAAATCAATGCCATAAAAGCCTAGCTAATGTACATCTTCATCTCACTTTATTAATTGATCACAAGTAGCTAAAGGTTAATCAGTACTGCTCATACAGGCAAGTTATAGTTATAGGTGAAGCACTAACTAACCAATCTTTACTTACTGTTTCGATAGTTTCGGGACCCCTTGCAAACTACTTCCCCAACCAATAAACAATTCACGGGACACCTTGCAGAATTCAATTTATTGGTTGCATTAAATCATAAAGACTCTACCCAATCTAACAAACTCGAAAGCCGCAGTTTATTCAAGCAAGATTATTGTATTTCGCTAATGACAGACGAAGCCTATTATCACAACAACAACATTAACTTACCACTTATGCTAGAAACGCAAACATAGATCTACAAATCTAACTGGTTGTTATTATTCTATCAACTAATTCGATGTAGCCATCATCAATTCAATTAACAGAATAATACTAAAGCATTCAGGAACAGAAATAGAATAAATGCATAAACAGTAAAGAACAATTAAAACAGAATATCACAATTAATTAAAGATCGACTTTGATTATACATTGACTAAAAAAGAAATTAGTTGCTCATAATGTAAAGAATAACACAAGAACACTAGGTTGATGGTAATTCCAAAATTGCAAAAGAAGTATTTCTGCTGCTACTGTTGCCTTTTTGTATGAAATCAACTTATGACCTAATAATAACAATTGTTCCACACGTTCCAAATTTAACCCTCCTAAAGATTCTAAACTTCTCCTTTGAGACAACGCCCTTCCAATTGTCTAAAATAGCCTTGGCATGTGATCCTTTAATGTTTGCTAGTGTGTTACGTGTTAAACGCACGTTCCCATTGCATTAAATCCTTGCAATGATCATCATAATCCAGTTTTTGTGTAATTGAGCTCCAAATCCAACCACTTTTATCCAAATCAAACCTTGAACAACATTAAACACAAAACAACATAAAAACACGAGAATATGGAAGATAATACATGCAAAACAATACTAAAATGCTAATGCAAAGATGCACACTAACAAACATCCCCACACTTAGACCATACTTGTCCTTAAGCATATGATAATCCAAAGACAATAAGAAAACTAACTTCAAATCACATTTTACATTCCCACATCTAGTCTCACCCAAATCAACATGTGCTTAATGTTAGAGAAAGAGCACAACTAGCGCCAAACTAGCCGAAAATTTAAAAGATTATCTCCAGACCGATAATGCCCCATAGGGAGTAGAAATACCACACCCTCATGAATGTCACTCAATTGCTCAAAGGTGTTTGGGGTAAAGTGTTTGCAACCAAGTTAATCATAATAGCTCTTTCTAAGGCTTGAAATTTGATGGAATCTCCACCAAAAATAAGGCATGAATGAATCAATCCACCAATCAAAGAGGGCTTTTATAGGCTTATAACGTGGCTAAACAAAAGAGGTAAACAAAGAAGCAAGTTGAGAGAAACAAGAGTGAAATAAGCTAACATTTATATATATATATATATATATATATATAAGAACTTGAATATTCCACAACAGTAAATTATACAGCCTCAGTTCATTTAAATCATATGAGTATATACATACACATACACGACTGCGGAAGCCAAAGACATATATGTTAATCACAAAAAAAAAAGGCAATAAGCATTAATCAAGGGAACAGAACATAAAAATGTTGCAGTACATAAGAGCATTAGTAAAGTGCCAAAGTTACAACAGATGGTGGATCCAAAACTTAAAGGATCGAATCCAATGTTACTTGAACCATAATGCCTTAATACAGTTAAACGTTGTGGAATTCAGTAGGACAAACTTATACGAATACGATAAAGTAAATGAACATAATGTCATCACAAAGCATTATTAAAATATTAAGGCATCAGAAAAATAAATAAATATCATAAAATATAGCATTAATGTATAAGGATGCTTAGTCTAAAACCAAATATTTAGCACATTTCACAAGGCTTCATTAGTAAGGCTTGCATAAATAAAAAAATTAATTACCCATGATTATTAGGATTAATTAGCGCAATATCCATGCTACACATGGTGAATTGCAATATTTTTATTTAAATTAATAAATAATATATTTTTTGTTTAAAAATATTTTTAAAATTAGTACTTCAATATTAAAAATCAAAATATTGGCAAACCAAGAGAGAAACTATAACTATTAAATATTTAAAATTATTATAAAAATTTTATAATTGTATTCATAATTCTTTCATGAATTAAATATGTTTGTTTATTCCTAGAGAAATATATAGATTTATCAAAATAAAATATTCTAGTTCATATATTATAATATTAATCAAGTAAATGCATATACATGTATTGAATTAAACTAATATAATTAATATTATCTTAATTTGATAGAAATATCAAATCATCACTAATATTTATATCAGTTTCCCCTTTTTCAAAAAGACTAATATGTTGATAAAATCGATATATATAGTTACATAACAAAAATCAATATATAAAATGTATACCTATTAAAATGTATATATTGATTTTTGTTATGTATTGATAGATATATTGATTTTTATTTGTTATATAATTATTGATTTTAGAAATTTTTTATATTTTATATGACAAAAAAGAAAAGAGGGAAGAGATTTAGAATAGTCGCCACATGTCAATTAATTAAAATGTCATTTGTCAAAACCTAATAAAAATTCTTTAACTTTATATATATATATTGATGATTGATTAACATCCACTTATACATAATGGCATAAGTCATGAGACCAAACACTTAATCAATGCTCAACTGTTAAGAACTTAAAGAAGAGGACATTCACATATCACACAAGGGCTTTCGGCAACCATCATGAAAGCAAATTAAACATGCATATACCGATCCAAAAGAGTGAGGCGCATAGGACATTATTGAGTTTTCACCAGGTCTGTGAGTGCTTGGATTGCTTTCACATTCCCAAGTTCTCTGCAACTCAAGCTAAATGCTTTCATAATGTTTTCTTGACTCAGAAAGGCATGATATTTATCATTAAAAGATATTTAATGGAAATTGGGCATGCGGTTAATTCACCAAAGGCAATCCGCATAAATGGGTGCCGTAATTAGTAAAAGAAATTTGAAACTTCAATTTGAATCCAAAATAATTGCAGAAGCCATTCTGAATTCGAACTTAATATGCAGTGCAACGTGGTGACCAGTCACATCAAAGCATTGACTTGCATAAAAATTGAATCAAATCAAGCGGCAGCAGAAACAAAATATCATAAAGTCCATCCATTAGAAGGAAAATTATAAAGTTCCCAACATGGCTCTGTATCACATGTAAAACTTAATTGTTGATCTTAATATTGCGTCATTCTTAATGCTCAGGATCTTATAACACTATAATTATCATATAACACGTAATCAAGATCATAAACGTACCTTGCTTCATGGTTAGACTCGAATTCGAGCAAACGACCACGAACAAGAGGGGGTCAAACTGTGTTTCTCTCTCCTTGCCTCTTTCGGATTTTCATACATACAGTTACTATAGAGTTAATTATGCCACATATCATAATTAAACAATATATTTGCATAAATAGAAATACCAGTTTAATATTTTTTTAAATTTCAGAATATTGAAACTTAGTTTTGAAAATACCACAATTTTGAAATTGAATCTTAAAAATGCCATTTTTATTTAGTATATAAGATCAAAATCTCATTTCACTCCAAATTTTTTGTCTGTCTCTCCTTGTTGCTCTATTCCTCTCTCTCCTGAACAAAACCCTAGTCGCTCTCCTCTGTCGCCTTCGATCTCCATCACTCTCCTTTGTTGCATTCGATCTCTGTCGCTCACCTCTCTCATTTCGAATCCGCCATTGTCCTCTCTCGCTTCGAACTCTGCTTTTGTTCACTCCCGGTTCGCCTCTCTCGCTTCTATGGTCTTTGATCCAAGCCTTTGTCCTCTTTTGCTTTCGAAACCGGAGGCGCCACCATTAACGAGACCAGATGTAGAGGCTACGACGACAACAGATACAAGACGACTAGGGTTTTGAAAAAAAAATAGTAGGGGGGCAACTTTGTTGGTATTATTAGTTCTGGATATTTTATTTAGTTGTTACTTGATAATTCTTTTTTTTTTTTGCATCATTTTCATTTTTTGTTTGTTTTCTCTTCTGTAGGGATTGCGGGAAGCAGGTTTACTTGGGGGAGAATTCATTAACATTGGATTTGTCATTTAATATGCAAATATGTTATTAGTTGTTGCTTATGTTGAATCTTTATTCTATCGAGTGGTGATTGAGTGGCGACAACAGATCTAGGGTTTCGTAGCATGAGACATGAATTGATTGGGTGGCTTGCATTATATTTTTGTGTATTTTGTTGAGATTTTTAGTATTATTGAATTGTGTAACTTGTATATATCATTGTGAACCGTTGTGAACTATTGTGAACATTATCTAAAAAATTCATTTTAATATTTTGTTTAAAAAACATTGTTTTTTGTTCACAATGGCTTAAAATGGTTCACAACCATGTACAATATAATGTTTATCATTTTGTGAACGATTGTACATGTTAAAACCGACCCTGAAAAAAAATATTTTGTGAGGATAAGTTCGTATGAAATTTCTAAAACAATAATAAAAAAATCATTTAGACTTTTAAAAAATATAAATTATGTGAACCGTTTAAAATATGAATTGTGTGAACTAAAAAAATACTATGTGAACTATTGTGAACTAAAAAAACATTTCCAAATTCATTGAAATTTTTTAACAAAATAATTAAAAAAATTATTTAGACTTTTTTTGAAAATATGAATTGTGTATTCCATGGTGAACTGTTGTAAACTTAAGAAAATATTTAAAAAAAAAAAAACAAAATCAATTTCTCCCGAGTTTTCAAAAAAATGTCATTTTTTATATGTGATAACTTAAAGTGGCATTCTTAACACTTGAAAATTTGACATCTTATTTTTAATAAGTGGCATTTTTTTGGTTATAAACATGTAATTTTCCCGTTACTATAATGGAGAATAAATGTGTTTTTTATAGGGAGAGAGAGCACCAACTTAGGGTTTTTTTTATGGATTTTATGTCATGGTACATCAACATAACTTATTAATTTAGAAAATCTCTAAAATAATATCTCTCCAACAACCAATAAGAATTTATCACTTAACTTATTAAACTAAATAACTTAATTATTTTATGGGCCACATTACGGAAATCCAGCATTTTATAGGCAGGTTGGAGCAGAATTCTCATGGACAAGATGGACAAGAATCTAGACATTGATGTGGAAGGGATTTATAACTGTCTAAGGTAATCCATATTTCTTCTCTGTTTACGAATATTAAGATTTTCAATTCTATGGCTTCATCTTAATTAAACTTGAGCCATGAATGGAAAATTTATATTGCTCGAACCCATAAGTTCATAAAGTTTTATTCATAGGTTGGAAATATTGTTCCATGTCGACGAGGAAGGATGATATCAACTTTAGAATTGTGCACTTCTTTTCAATAATCAGTTTATTGAGGGTCAAATTGAAATTTGATGTCGCTTCCTTTTGCCTTTGGAATTTTAGGATTTTTTTTAGTTCAACTTTTCGTTGTCTAGAACTATAACTAGAATTTCTTTTAGGCATCTATCTCTTAAGCTGTTTCAAAAACTCTTGATTGTATATAACTACTATTTATTATTAGAAAAGACATTATTTGCATCAAGCAAAATGTGTTCAATTCCAAAGTTTTTGCACATTTAACCTGAATTCGACATGGTCTGACATTGTCTGTAGACCACAGCCTATAAATAATTTAACCTCAATAATCACAAAACATCTTATATTATTTTTCTTTCAGGAATCAGTCCTAGGAACACTACAAGAAAATAGTTTTGAGAATTCGAAATTGCAAAACTAAATAGCAACTGCGTGACAGGAAATTTTAATTTTCTTGAAGACAATAGCAACTCCATTAACAGAATTTGAAGACAAGCATTGCTCACCAGTTGAAGTAAAATAGAAGAAAGTGTCTGTAAAACCTAAATGGGAGAGTGAATGCTTGTCCTGCAATTTTCTTGTCGAAGCAGAGGTACCTCATAAGTTACAAGTTTACCAAGAGAGAAAAAGTTGTTTGCTTCTAGATAAATTTAAACTTTGGTTCAAGAAAACTTTATCTAATTTAATATATATGCCATGAACTATAAAATTTGCCGAGGAAAAACACTAACTTTAAATTTTGTGACAAATCTATCACAATTATATTTTTGTTGGAATAAAATGTTATCCTGCTGACATGGCAGCTGATGTAGCTGCTGACATAGACAAAATGATGACCTGGCATAATACACATGTTGTAAACAGATTATACAAGAATTACATTTTGTCCATGTCAATGAAGTGCTATGCTTCTAGTTGTTGAGCTTTCAGTTATCTTGTTGTGCCTCTAAAATGTAATTTAGGCATTGCATTTTTTAAGACTTAGGTTGAGATTGTCTAACTGTAGTATTTCATTTTATTATTTCTCAAAATTTGGAAAAAAAAGTAAAAAAATAATTTATAAATTGGGATTGTTTTGAGGATGTAGCATTTCAGTTCAATTTTTTTCCCTTTATTTTCTTTTATAGAATTGTAAATCGTTTTTAAGTTTAGTTGACATCCTAAATCGATGCATATTTGGGATTAATTCTTTTTGTCAATCATACATTAATTTGAAACTGCAACAATACGGAAAAGAGTAAATATAAGCATACCCACGTGATGCTCAAACACGTAGTTGACATAATCGACTCTTGCTTGATTTATGCATTAATCATTCTAGTTAGCTAGGCCTAGATTCAGGTGTTAGTGAAAATGTTAATTCAAGAGGTTGAATTGGATTGTTTTAAACTATTTTTAAATCTTCATACGTTGCAATTAAAACAATAGCAATCCAACTGAAAACACCCAAATATAAAAGGAAATAATAAGCAATAAAGTAAAAAGGAGAAGAGAAAAGAGATCAAAGCCGTTGATTTGTGATTCGGTCATCATTGACCTACGTCAACTCCTCAAATTTATTCTTAGAGTTTTAAATTCATTAAACTCCTGGTAGGTGGAGGGAAACCTCTACATAACTTACTTTACATAGGGCAAGTTGATTAAAGTACTATATACTCTATACTATAAAATCGATTTAACTACTTGTAACGTCTATATACTATAGCACAAACTTTATACCCTAAACCCCAAACACTAAAATTGTCACGACCCATTCCCGGGACCATGACCGGCGTACGAAATGAACCGTCTATGGGAGCCCAGCTCATCCCGCACAAGCCTCAGAAAACAGAACATTTACCCAATTATCATATTTAAAGAAATATGATAAA
>CAODLS013820858.1:0-13881 GCA_948243855.1 Flueggea neowawraea
ATTTGATATTTTTGATAAATATATTAGTAAATATTAATGTTATGAGCATATTAGAAGAAATATATCAAATAATTAAATTTTAAGTTGATAATTTAAAATTTTTAAAATTATGAAAAATTTATTATTTAGTAAAACAGTGAGTAAGGCCATTTTTGTCATTTCCAAGAAAATTACTAACAAAGTTTGCAAAACGTTGTTGAAAGTGACTTTATTGGACAAAAATTATAAATTAGATAATTTTATTGAACAAAATTAGAGTTTAGTAACCATATTGAACAAAACGTTGAACTTTAATGAGTATGAGTAAAATTAACTCAACCCCATCCTCCTCCCATATCGCTTGAATTTGGGATGTCCAACATCTCAACTTGACGCTCTATCAACAGAACAAGCCAGGTGCGGCTACTTTTCAACTCTAGAGATTATTCTAATCTCTTCCAAGATGGATATTTTTTGCCCATTTTGGCATTTGCATTAGAAATGGACATTTTTTTAACTACTTGCTATTGATATCAAGTATTAAATTATTAATCTTTTTGCAAGTTAGCTGGGATCTGTTTGCCAGTAATGTTAATTTTGAATGGATGTAATTCTTATTAGCATTTGAAATTATTAATTTACAATTGATTAAATTATTTAAATTTAAATCATAAATTGTTATTTTTTAAGGGTCTAATTATTTCAATCCTTTTAAATACAACATTTTGACTTTTTAACACCATAAGTTATAGGTCATTAATAAGTTTTTTTTGTCAATCCAAATGTTATTCAGATTTGTTGGCATATGATAAATCCCAATTCAAGTTAAGCATAATTCATATAGGCGACAAAACTCTCCCTACTGAATTTTAAAACATTTCTATATTAAAGACTTAAATTTGAGACCTCTAGTCAAGAGAAGAAAAATCACTACCTCTTTATCAACATTTTCAACTGTTAGATAAGTTAAATTATTTGAAAGTGCAATACTTCCAAATAGTTTATAAGCAGAAAATAACAACAGTTGATTAAAATTTGGTTGCTGAATATAAATTTATTATACGATCCTATAGTTCTAACAAGATGCGAAACTAGCCACTTGTCTCGTTTTAAGAATTGCCATTGGAGCTTGATGTAATTAACAAAATATACTAACCACAGAATTGGCATTTCAGCAATGTGTATAACTTGTTTGCAAGCCAATATTTTCTAGCAAACAAGATTAGCCAATCAAATAAAATATAATTAAAAAATGTTAGAATGAACAGTAAAGTTCTTCCTCTTAAGTACTTAGAGACTCGTAAATAGAGACAACTCTCTGAATGTTGTAAAGTTCATACAGAACGTCATAAATTCTACAAGAATTTGAATTTAATTAGCTGTTTAAGGGATTCAAACTTTCATCCACTTAAATTAAAGAACATTGGTAAATAGAGTATACTTTACATATAAAAAATTTAACAGTAAACATCTGTTAGTTAAATGCTATAAGCACAAATCCTCGGAATTTAAGGTTAAGAGTCCAATTATTGGATCAAATGTTTCAATTATTGGATCAAATGTAGTGTTGAACTTACATGAAAAAAGTTATGAAATAAACATTCACAACTTAAGTATCTACATGAAGTTGAGATATTTGTTTCAAAGTTACCAAACGTGTACAGCTAAAATATGAAAAGATGATTGATGTTATATAAAAAGTGTAATAAAGCGTCGCCAACGTATATGAAAGGACCACAAGAGGGAGTGAGTTACATGGGATTGTACTATTTTTCTGGACACGGTTAGGTACAAGACATCCTTCCCACTTATTTCCTGATTATTGACACCACCTACCAGTTCAGATATTTCTCCGTATTCTCTATTAGACTATTTGTAACTCACGGTCTCTGAAATCGTCTCGCATAACGTCTGTTCAGTATTTTTATTATTATTTTATTAGAATTTTCAGTTCCTAACCCCTCAGTTTTTTCATCCGTAACTCAGGGACTACTTTAAGAGTCCTGCGGGACGCCTACTCAGCTTTCCACTAAACACAATTTTATTTTAATCTCAACTTTTATCTATTACTTCATTTAATATTTTCTACTCCAAATTCATTAAAATAAAAATATTTCATTTAAATAAAAATAATTCGTTAAAATAAAAATATTACATTAAAATAAAAGAGAAAAATTTTGATGAATTATTTTGAGAATATCGGTAGTTGGCAAAATTTGATGGATTATTTTGAGAAGAGGATTGACTAGTTTCATTGTTGAAATTCATAATTTTGGAGGAAAAAATTGGAGTGTGAATAATTTGAGAGTGTGGAGAGAAATTTTTAGAGTTGAGAGAGTTTGAGGGAGAGAAATGAGTGTTTGAAGTATAGAAATGAGAGAAAAAATGTGTTTAGGGGTATTTATAGGAAAATGGGTAAAATTAGTCGTTAGGAACCAAAAGGATAATTTTTCGGCCCCCAACAGTACTCCAATGGTAATATTACCGTTGGAGTAAATCTGACCGTTGGATCAAAATGATCCAACGGTCAGATTTGACGGGTTACGACATGGGGACGCGTTATTGTCAGCGGCTAGGATCCCAATACGAGATCCTAGCCGCGTTACAAGATGCCTTACTTAATTACAGACGTTTGATTACGATTTTTAAAATATGAGTCAATTTTTTTATTTTTTTAATTATGTAATTTATTAATCTGTAATTTACTTAATTTTATAATTTATCACTTAATTTATTAAAATTAAAATATATTATCTTTTATAAATTATTTTATTTACTTCTATTAGAAACTGAACTCATAATTTTTTAATACTAAAGCTCACTTTAATAATAATAAACTGTAAATATGTTGGTATGTTTATATTATATTTGTAATTATATTTTTATATGATTTCTGGAGACGATGTAAACATTCACTTGTTTTATTTTTCTTGTCTTAATAACAAAATCCAAGGTCTTCTTGGGTATGAATTATATAAAGTTCTTGGTTGTTAAGGATCCCTGTTGGCAAATTGATTAACAAGTTTCTCTAAAGGAATCTTTGAGAACACATCTTTTATCATATAATGATCAGATTCTACTTATTACTTCCATTACTTAAATAGTTGTATGTATCCATTACTTCAATAGTTGTATAATTTTGTGAGTTAATAAATAATTGTTATGTTTTCAAATGGCATTAGCAGTGATGATATCATGTATTTCAAAATTGAGAAATTATGTAATTATAATGTAAAAATAAAGGAAATGACACCTTTTTCAAATTATGATGAACAGAATCCTACTGAATATGCTTTGTATTGTGGAAGTACAGACTAAAACAATTATGATTCTTTTTTTTATAATGATTGCACATGAATGAAATTAAGGACTCGTTTGGTCATATAAAAAAAAATTATAATATTTAATTTTATATATTTATCATAATTTTAATAATATCATGTTGTTATCCCAAATTAGCAACAGTTTTAGAAATGATGAAGTCGTGATAATTTCTTCATATCCTACAAAACAAAATGGGTGAGGTCAAGTTGCTCTCCATATAAATTTCTTATGCTCAAGTGTAGATATTTCAACAAGTTTTGATATAGTTTTTTCGGTCAAAATTTTGGAATAATGTATGGGTTGATAAAACATACTTTTGAATGATAATGGAGTTCCTATTTATAAAAGAGTTGAAGGAGATAGATGAGGAACATCAAACCCATTATATATTCTAGAATCTTATACGATCTCTTCAGAATTTTCTTTCTTAGTTATAAATTTTAATTTCTTTAGAGGAAGAGCTTCAAAAATAAGATCTCCTTTTATTTATAATTAGCCAAAAATAGTCTTATTATGTGTTAGGCGTTTATACATTTCAATAAGGAAAAAATTGGAAAAAATATGTATGACAAAGAAACATGATTTTTGACAAATCAACAACCTCCAAAATCCTTTCAAAAATAACAAAAATAGAAAAAAAAAAGACATCTTCAAAAATGCCACAATTTGACCATTTTTGTATGCAATTATAGGAAGCACTATAAAAGTGTCTTTTGCTCAACATGGTACATTTCGTAATGGAGAGATTTATTCGTCTGTATGATCACGCTCAATATGAATACGCTACTTACTGGTCACTCCTGAATCTTCTTTTTTTCGGCAAAAAAAATCATCAATTTGGTTACGACGCCTCACGAGTTAGGACAATATAAACGATTTGAAAATCTTCAGTCTCATCTCAAAATTTGGGGGATCCTAGTTTAGCTGGATCTAGTATTGTCTTGGAATTCAAAAATTTTTGTCTTGTCTTATCTTGAAAAGGGTCGAAAATTAAAAATTTTGGGATAGAGAAAATGGTTCTGAGACAAGATGGAGATTAGAGGGTTTTTTTTTTAAAAAAATAATTTTAATATATTATTCGACCATCCACATAAAAAAATCTAGTTTAAAAAAAAATCTAGCCCTACTTCTATTTGTTTGTTATGATGATAATAATTACGGATCATTTCATATATATATAATGAGAGCCAACCATAATCACCTCATTAAAACAGAAGTAAATACACTATTGTTACCCGCATTTAATAGATTGGACATGTGGCACGCAAGGGTAGTATCGTCGTTTGAAAAAAACGGAATGGTGTCAATTTCTTTTGGAAGGGAAACCAAAGATAGATTGACGGAACATCCTCGACGCATGTGTGAAGGTCAGTACCACGAGCAAGAACACATTGACGGAACATCCTCGACGACGCCTCACACAAAACAACTTGAGATGACTTTGAAGTCTCTGAGAACCACAAAAGCAAAAATACAAAGCAAACGTCTTTGAGGACGGCTTACAGAAGAGCCTAGGATGACTCTGAAGTATCCTCGAAGGTTGCTAAAGGTTGAATATCAAGCAACAATAGTGGTAAAGATTGATTAAGCAACTTCCTTGAGAAGAGGCATTGAGCATCAAATCTGAGTTGCTAAAGTCGAGAACACTAAACAGAATAGAACCTTGCTTATAGGTACCTCGAAAGATTTTGGAAAAGATCTCATTTGTTTATTAATCCATGTCTGGTAACAAGCAAAAATGTGGAAACACGCTCAAATTGCATAATTAAGTCAACCTTTTTGAGTTAATTATGTGGAGTGTGATAATTAAAATATGAAAATTATACAAATAGAACTACATATTTTTAAATTTTGTAAACTTTGTTTCGTAATTGCCACATTTTTTAAAGTGAATTTTGAAAATGTCAGATTCAATCAAATAAAACAGATAGTTCTTTTCTTCATTTATTCATTTTTTTTCTTTCTCCTCAATTTCTCTCTCTTTTGTTTTCTCTCTTCCTCTCTCTACCCTCCAAACCCTAATCTCTCCTCTCTTTTCCGTCATTCTTCTCTCTCTCTTTTTCCTGTCTCTCTCCTTTCCTTTCCTTGTTGCTCTTTTTTCTTCTCTCATCGTGTTGCTCTCATTGGTTTCTCTCTCATCGTCAGAGATTTTTGCTTGCTCTCCATCTCAACTTCGTTTTCTACTCTCGGCTTCGCTTTAATATCTGTTATCCCTTCTCTCTCTTGTGCTCTCCTCTTCTCTCGTGGCAGAGAAGCACACGCCGTCGTGACTAAAACGGACCAAATCAGTTTGCTCCACCTTAGAATGTGACCAAATTTGTTTTGCTCGGCCTGAAAACACGATTGAAACAGACGAAGAACACCATATTTGTTAGTGGCGGCAAACCAGACAGAGAGAGGCAGTGACTTGGGTTCTGTTCGAGATTGGGGTGGAGATTATGATGGAGAACGACGATTATACAAGTGGTGGCGACAACACATAGAGAAAGAGGAATAGCAGACAGTGGTGGCGCGACTAGGATTTACTAAACCCTAGGCGCCTTACGTTTCTCGTGTTTTAGGTTTTTTGTATGAAATTTATCGATTTAGTTTCATGTAATTGTAAATTAGTCATCAAGTTAAAAAAAAATAACAACTTTATACACCTATGAAGACTTTTGTACATCTTTGAACATATTTCTAGACTCAAATTTAATGTTATATATACTTTTGAACACCTAAAGTTTAGGTTGTGTATACTTTTGTAAACATATACTTATTATACACTAAATTGACAACAATTAAATAAATTAAAATTTATAAATACGTATAAACTAATGAAAAACTGTTATACAATTAATTTAATGTCGTCAACTGAAAATTGATATTTTTAAGTTTGTGTTTATTTTTTGACAATTTTTATAGTCAAAAAATTGTATGACTTTTGTTAAATTCAATATTTATTTTTCTAATAAATGTGTGATTTTGTTGGTTTAAATGTGCCAGCCCAAACGTTGGGCCGTTAGGGCTGAATTTGGATCATAATCCAAGAAAGATTGAGGGAAAAATTAACAAGTATGCTAAATTAAAATTTAGATTTTGAGAAATGTCATAAGAGTTTTCAATAGCAGATAAGACAAACAAAATTTGAAAAATATCATTTTCGTGAGAAATTGATTTTTTCGCGAAAAAAATAAATTCCAAAGGAAAAAAATCTAGTCCTTCAGAATGTATTCGGTAATGTATCTTAATGTATCTATATGCATCCAAATGTATCTAAATCACAATTTTTTTATATAAAATTTTGATTTAATAAATTTTTGATATAATATTTTTTAAAATTTAATGCCTCCACATTACAATTTTTAATATAATTTTTACAATTTTTTTGATAGTCTCCAAAGTGTTTCTAAATTGTAATTTTTTTATAATTTTTTACAGTGTTCAAATGTATCCAAGTGTATCCAAATATATCTAAATTTCAATTTTTGTATAATTTTTTAGTCTCCAAATGTCTCCGAATATATCCATTCATATACAAAATTAATATAATTTAAAAAAAATAATCAAACACAATTAAATCTTTATCATTTTTAACAAAAGTAAAACAATTTTTCTTGAATTTCTTAAAAATAATAATAAAAGAACTTTTCTAAAAATCTTTTAAAATATGGGTTTTTTTTTTGTGTGCAAAATCACCAAATTCATACAAAAGAGGCAGCAAATAAGGTTTTCTCAACCCTCGCCGCAACCCAAAACTGTCGTCTCCTCTTGAGAACCAGAAGACGTCGCGGAACGACAAAGATAGAGGCAAGAAGCTCTATGACGATGAAGATCGAAGGAGACAAGAGATGCAACACAAAGTGCTACGAGGGAGGAAGAGGAGCGACAAAGATCGTTGAAGAGAGACGGCGGCAAACAGATCGAAAAAGACTCCTCAGCGACAAAGAGGAGAGCGACGACGGTGATATGTGAAGAGTTAGGACGATGAAGGAGAGAGAATGGGAGAAGCCATCAAGATCGACGGAGAGAAAGAACAGAGACGATGAAGGAGGCACCGGTCTCACAGAAGAGAGAGAGAAGCAAAAGCGGCAGCGACGACAGCGACGGAGGTTCGGGTTGTTAGGGTTTCGACTATTCAGCATAAGATTGAGAGAGGAGAGGATGAAAGAGAAAGGAGGATATGAGGGAGCAAGAGAGAAAAATGATGAGAAAGAAAAAAAAAGATCAAATGAAATAAAAAATTGACTTTCTTTTAATTAAATGTGGTATTTTTTAACTATAGATTAAAGTATGATATTTAAATAATTAAATAATTAAATATTGATTATTTAATTTTATTTATTAAAATTAAAGAATGTATACCGATAACTGACATAATTAGGTTAAAAATTGAGGGTCATTGGAAAGGAAGAAAACATGGGAACAAAATTCAAATTCAAATAGGCGCCTATATAAAGCATTGAGGGTGGAACGGTAAATGTGTTGCCTTCTTCTCGCTCTGCCACCAAAACCCTTCCTCTCTGTCCAGTTTACTGTAGCTGCAGCTCTGTTTCCCCAATTGTTCTTCCATGAACCCGGTATTTTATCTCTCTCTCTCTCACCTGAAGTTTGGATCTTTTTATGTTATTTCTAGTAAAAATGCCAGCTTCCCTCTTCATTTCAATTTTTACAGTTTCAAACTTTTGAGAGCAGTTTTTTATCTTCCCAGTTTCTTGAAATGGCTGGAAAGTTTAATTTTGTTGCAAAATGGTTACACATATATTCATATGGAAGAGAAGGTACCGGAATCTTTTAGTGCAGATAATATTTCTCTCCTAAAGCTTCATTAACACACTTCATATCAGTAATTTAACATCACAAATATTTGTCAAATATCTAGATTTTAACAAGTAAAAATCTTAACCTTTAACTTGCATTTACTTCATTATATTGGATTTTATGATCCTAATTATGTTTGAGTAATCTGTTCTCTTCTTCTTGATCAAATTGAAGTTTGTAGATAGAAAAACATAAAAATGTGTGATTTCAGATTCAGAATTTGCAGTCACTTTAGTTGGAAACCCTTGATTGCCCATTACATAATTTCTTATATAAAGCTGCATTGAAGATTTTCTACTCCTGCAGGTCTACACATTTCGAGTATCATCATGCTTTGGCGAAAATGGGGAGGTAGATATCGTGGATGGCGAAGAAAATACTACTGCAAAAGATGCTGCCAAGAAAAGCAAGAAACGTGGTTCGCGTACAAGTCAGACTCGCAAGTCAAAGAAAGCTAAATTGGAACAAAGGGATGAATCAATGAATAGTGAAGAACCCCAGCAACATGAAGAAGCAGAAAATGGAAGTTTAGACGAGGTGAAACCGATCAACAATGATGATGCAGTTTCTGAATCCGTTAATGTTAAAAATGCAGAACCAACTTCTGAGAGTGACAGCAAAAATGACAAACGAGTTATGAGGACTAGAAAGAAGGCTGCCCCAAGGTTGTTCAGGAAGAAAGCATAGGCATCTTTGGATAGGCCTTAAAGAAAAACCTCCTGGGTTTGTCTCAAATGTAACAATTCTGATGTTGTCTAAACTTCCAAGTTAGGCAATTGATCAGGTTTAATGAATATTTAACGTTCGCGGGTTCACTTTTCCTCTGAAAAAGAAAAAGTAGTAGATCCCGTTCTGATTGCCAACTGATCTACCATAAAACAAGGTCCTGATGCTCCAAGAAAGGGACCTTCACAAATGGGAAACAGAACAGCATTTTTTCGGATTAACGTATCAGAATCGCAGCATACTCTGTAGTTTTGGTAATTGTTAGAAATTGCCACATCTAGGTTTTTTTGTTTAAACTGTACAACTGATTCTATTCTATCCTTGAAACTCCCCAATTCCCACATGAGCTTCGACCACGGGACACAGCGGCCCCGAGGTTTGCCCAACTACCACTTAGTCTAGGGCACTTGCTCATTGCCACATCTAGGTTTAACTAAAAAGCTTGTTCAAGATTATTTTTTTCTCAAAACGTCCGAATTCTTTTAAGCACAGCTGGTCTTTGCACAATTTGCGAACTCTTTTTGATCAAAACTAGCTGTATTTAATTTATGAGCAGCCAGGAAACTATCAATTTGATGCTCGTACTTTTGAGTAACTTTAGCACAGGGATTGATTCTTAACAAACCCAACTTAGATCATCAGCGCCCATGATTGCACGCAAATTTTAGACAACAAACCAACAAGACAGCATAATCAAATATAGACACCATTCAAGCAAAAAAAAATGTATCAATTCATCTGAACACAGAAGTTGCAAAACCTCAAAGTTCCCAACTAACTTCACATAACATAGTTTGCAATAAACTAAAACATAAATGAACAAACATATGACAGTCACAATAACAGTTCTCATAGATTAAGGCTTCTAAGACGACATGTTCTTGGGATGAGTGACTCTAAGCTGTAGCAGGCAAGAACGCTCTTCCAGATTCACGGTCTGCCAATGGTCCATGGCAACCAAGAAGCTGCATTTAAAAATTACAAGTGATAAGTCCCGATAATCCAGGAAATGAGAAGGCCGTTCAAGCATTAAAGAGTAAAGATATCAAGGAAACAAACCTTAGCATTGACACCATCAGGGACAATCCTGTTCTCTTGCTTTAGCTTCACATAATCAGTACGGTTGAATTTTGTGAATCCCCTGTATATGCATAAACAAATGGGCAAACTAATAACAAACAGAGCAAAAATGTCTTCGCAACAACCATCAAGAATATATTTATCTGATAAGTAATTGCAGAACAATTTCACATACCACTTCCTGCTGACAATTATCTTTTGGCGACCAGGGAACTTAGAACTTAGCACGGCGTAGAGCCTCCTGAGCATGATGGCTGTTACTGTCCTTGCAACGAACAGACAAAGGCACTTGGCCAATGGCAACTCTGGCACAAGTACCCTGGGGTTTACCGAAAGCACCCCTCATTCCAGTTTGGAGCCTATCAGGTCCAGCACATGAAAGCATCTTGTTGAAACGCAAGACATGGAATGGGTGAACCCTAACTCTCAAATGGAAAGCATCCTTTCCAGCATACTTCGCCATGTACTTGTTGCAAGCAATGCGTGCAGCCTCAAGAGCTTCACTGGACACGTTTTCCTTCTCCCATGAAACCAAGTGCACACAGAATGGGAGCTCATCCACTCCCTTCTTCTTCATACCAACATCATAAATTCTGATCTTGGGGTCAGGCAGACCACGACAGTAGCGTGACTTTGGATATGGTTTGTTCTTGATCTGGCGATAACACCTCGCAGGTCCTGGAAAACAAAAGAAAATAAATCTTTGTAATGTGTAAAAGGGAAAAACAACAAAATAATAAAAAAGACCAAGTGGGCAGATAGTTTATAAGCTACAATCCTGTGAAAACATAAAAACTCTCAAATCCAAAATATAAAATGGAGCAAGTAGGCAAAGAAGAAGCTGGAAAACACCATCTTCACAAATCCAGTTAAGAAAAAACATAAAAACTCTCAGTTCAGAAACAATTACGATATGTGATGCCGCAACAATTACAATAAAATCAACTACTCAATACGACACAATAACATTCACAGCATCTTAAGAATCAAACAAGAACCAGATCTGAAGGCCTAATCAATTAGGCCTCACAAAGATCTTATTTCCTCACGAAATTATCTCATCAAACCTCTGTAGCTGTAGTAATTCATATTTCTAGTTGAAGATCCTAAAGAACAAAATAGAATTAATGCTCACAGCTAAAATCAAACCTCTTACAAGATTCCATTTCTCGCCCAAGCAATTCTAAAGACCTAATCAGTTAGCTCAATACCAGCAAAAAAAAATCAATAATCAATGAAACCTAACCCTAACAAGAATCATTCGAATCCATAGATCCATTCAACTACAAACTGAGATAGAAATAGAATAGACGGAGAGAGGGAACTTAATTCTCCCCATTGGGATGTCAGCAGAAACGAAAGAAAACCCTAGAACGTAAAATGGAGGAGACTGCGAGGGACAAATTCTATTTATAGAGAGAGAAGGCAAGTCAAGTCAAGTCAACCCTAACGCGTGGGGTGAGCATTGAACGGGTATAACCGAACCGAACCGAACATTTTTTGGTTCAGTTGGTTTTAAAGTTTGAAAACTTTGGTTTTGGTTCATTTTTATTTTCTAAAAACTAAGAGAAAACCGAATATCAGACCGTTGTGTCTCTCTCTTTTTTAGTTTTTATTATAGAATAAATATTTATTTTGGATTTTGGTTTTATTTTGTTTCCAAGTTATTCGGTTCGGTTCGATCCGCGTAAACCGAATGAATACATTGGCGTATGCGATTGCGTCTTCTTCTGTGGGCCCACATATTTTAGGTCCATATTCTTAGCTCACAGGCTTGGCCATGTGGGGGTAGGTCCGATTCCTTGACGAACGTGGCCTCTTTTTTGGGTCAAATAAACACGGCTTCAAGCCTCATCCACCGTCCATTTCAATTCGTTCATCTATTTTTTATAGAATATTCTAGATTAATTTCTTTATTTTTTTATACAAGTTACTTCATTAATTATCTTTCGTGTTTCATCAAAAGAAAAATAAAATATTTCTAAATAATAACTCCCACATCTGTACAAGAATACTTCATAACCTAACCCTTTTTTTCTTTGCCAATGAACCCAATTTCAATTTTCAATATATTAAATATAATATATGGAGTACACCATTATTAATTATATGAACATTGATGAATCAAACGAGTTTTTTATTAACAAATAGATAGTTCCAGACCAAAAAAGAAAAGTAGACAATTACATTTTATTCCATGCATTGAAAATGATCAATATTAATCACTTTTGATTTTATTTTACATTCTTTATGTATAATCGAACTCATAACTCGTTAACGTTAGAATTACTAATGAGTTACAAGTAGCTCATTGACTAGATTTTGATTTTTTTTATATAAAAGACGATTCGGGATAATTAATTTTTTAGCCATAATATTAGGCAAGATTTGTCCTAGTTCTGAGGGAAAACAAAAAAAAAAGGAAAAAAAAAAGTTAGGTTCAAGAGTATGTGATGCATTTTTTCCCTGTGAAGAAAACCTGCTGTTTACAACACATTATTATATCTTTACATCTTCTAAGCTATTACATTAGTGCCATCAAAACAACAGATTTCTTCTACCTAACATTCAGAAAGCAAATTCTAACATAACAACTATACAAGAATTCTGAGTCTCAGCCATCCAAAAACACGTCAAGATAGATATCTCACAGTAATATTTCCAAACACAGCAACCTCGGCATCTGCAATGCAGGCAGTTGCACTTCACCGCGGGTTGATTGTAGGAACGACTCCACTGAGAAGATCACTTCCCGAGACATCGGAGGATATGTAAGGATTCTTCACGGCAGAAGAAGAAGAAGAAGAAGAAGAAGAAGATGGTGGACTTGGAGCGTAAACCTTTTCGGTATCAGTTTTTGCTGTGTTTGTCGTGCTCATATCTGACTCTGGCAACAGGCGCCATATATTTTCAAGTTCTCGTACCACTTCAGCCAGTGAAGGTCTCTCATCTGTCTCATCTTGGCAACATTTCAGGGCTAAAGACAAAAACTTCTCCACACAGTCAGAGGGAAATGAACCCATTCGTCCGTCTATGACAGAGAAGATCATACCGGATTGTTACGCAACATTAACCTGATGCAATAACCATGTAACAAATTTACAATTCAGCTAGTAAAACGAGGTGGCACTAAATGCAGAGCCAAGATAGGATGAGAGTAATTCTCTACTCCAACCATGGCTTAACCCCATTAAGTAGCAATATGATTTTCTATGTCAGTTTTTGTATGTGAAAGAAAGCCAGTTTCTATCAGTTCTATTTAACGTACTCAATCCTTGTAAACCTGACTCATCAATTTTTATCCAATAAATACCGCAGAGCAAAATATATCCGCAAATGCAAGATCTCTAAGAATATGAGCTCGTTTATCAATGAAAAATTGCAACAAGTTACCTCTCGAACAATATTTTTGCCATGAGAGATTGGCTGCATGCCAGTCAGAAGCTCCGAAAATACAACACCAAAGCTGTAAACATCGCTCTTGTCTGTCAATTTATGTGCAAGGAAATACTCTGGGTCAAGGTAGCCCTGAATAGTCATTGCCACACATCAGGATGGCACATTTTGTATATGTTAGTTAACTTAGTTTGCTCTTCATCTTGTTTGGGTACAAACATAAATTTTACAGCATATTGATAGTTCTAAATTGTTTTTATTCCCTTCTCAATCGTGTCCATGAAAGTCATCATCTTTGGGATGTCCAGTGAGCTACTTGAAGTCCGACTCACGCTATAAAGGTTTCACATTTCCTATGAATACTGATCAACTGCTTGACCAAAGCTAAAATTGAAAATTCAATTATGCAGTTAGACTTACAGGAGTTCCCTTTACAACTGTGGACACATGAGCTGGTGCCATCCCTTCAATATCTGGAACTGGGGCTAGTCTTGAAAGTCCAAAATCGGCAACTTTTGCATTGAACTTCGAGTCCAGCAATATGTTGCTTGCCTTGATATCTCGGTGGAATATTGG
>CAODLS013821118.1:0-11967 GCA_948243855.1 Flueggea neowawraea
AAGGCATGCCACATCATACTTTTGGTATACAAGAATGTTTTTACCTGGGACACAATTCCATTATATAATAAAAAAGATCAAAATATACTCATAATCATTAAATAGAATTTAATACATACAAAGTTCAAATTGAATTGAAAAAAAAAAAAGAGTACAACCATTCATTTTTAGGTGGCCACACATTCATTTTCATATTCTAAAAATGATCTAAAATGGCTTCATCTTTAATTTTAAGAAATATCTCTTTCTCGATGTCACATATCAGTTTTCTAGCTATAGCTCCAATACTATCAAGGTTAGCAAAATTTTCATTCCATCTCATTTCAACTACATACATTTTAAGTTATCCTTTAAGGTCCATTCGATTAGAAGGAGAGAAATCTTCTAGATATAACTCAACAAGTTAAAGTAGCCTTAGATAACAAAATTTAGAGAATGAATTTCTAGGATCAATCCATGATATTCACATTACTAACTCACTACTTGACTCAGTGAAATGATTGTTCATCTCTTCAATAATACAATCAATAACTTGATTTTATAAAAAAAAAAATATATTAATTCTAATTACTAGGGCACAATTCAAATGATGAGAGTGAAAAATTAGTACCTCACAAAAGATTTCAACGTGGAAATGGTGGCAGTATGTAGAAGCATGCTTAGATCGAAGTCCAGGAACATTGTCTTCCATATTAGGGACCATAATACCATTTTTAGGAAAAAAAAGGCATTAACTTCTTCTAGCAAATTCTCCCATCCATCATCCCTTAATTGTTGCAACCGAATTTTTGTTGCGATGGTTAAACCATCATCCATTTTTTCAACTAAGTCCATAAAAATGCCATTTTTTTTGTTAATGCCATCATCATATATATTTTCAAGAACTTCTAATACTATAGACCTCATAGATAAAAGGTGGACAATGGTTTTGTAGTGTGAACTTGACACATTTCACCCGGTCGAGCTAAACTTGTTTCTTAATGCATTCCATTTCTAGTTGAAATTTAATATCTTTCTAAACATTGCACCACTAGATCATATTTTTTTTTTTCGGAGAGAATATTTCTTTTACAAGAAGCACCACTAATCTAGCATGCCAAACATCACAAGATTCAACCAAGTAAGCAAAAGAAGATGCATCATTATTATTACTCTCAAAGACATCGAGTACAAATAAACCCTTGTTACAATATCCTTTCCCGACAAGGACATTATTTTTGGTCATCACAATTTTGTCGGACTCAAAAGAAACTTTAACCCCAACTTTTCCCAACAGTGCTACAGAGATTAAATTCGCTCTAATATTAAGACCATGTAATAGATCATTCAATGCCAAAGTTTTTCCTGATGTAAATTTTAGCAAAACTTTCCCCTTTCTTAATACTTGAGCTGTGTGAGAATCTCCAAGGTAGACCACCTCATCATCATCCCCTATTGGTGTATAGGAGGCAAAAGCATTTCTGTTTGCACAAATGTATCTAGTAGCCCCCGAGTTTACTATCCAATCCTTAGAAGTGGCCACCAAATTCACTTCAGAAATCACAACAACAATTACATCATCATTATCATCCCATTCAACCCAATTAACCTTTGGTTTAGGAAGTTTCCCATTTTCAGTTATGTTTCTTACTCCCTTTCGGTCATTATGGAGCATGATGACCTGGCTTGCCACAAACAAAGAAATTCCCACTTTTTTTCTTGAAGTCGAGTTTAGTAGGTTTCAAGGTGTAATGGGACTTATTTGAACTTTGATCGTACCTTTTTTTGGCTAGGTTTGTGGTTTGGCTTGTATTGGATGAGATTTGCCTTGGTTGCCAACTCCTTTGCTTTAACAGCCTTTGTCTCCTTGCGGTTGGTGTCCTCAATCAAAATGTGTTTGATCAAGTCCTACAACGTCATCTTTTTCTCTTTGTGTTTGAGCGACTGCTTGTAGTCATTCCATGAATTGGGCAGCTTCTCGATCAATAGCTCACTCACGAACTCATCTTGCAAATTGATGTTGTTATTCTTCAAATTTTCAAGCAACTTTTGGTATTCGTGAATTTGATCCACATTTTACTTGTCCTCACTCACTCACATCGATAGTAAGTCTCACATATGAACTTTTGTTTGACAAAGTCCTCGGTAGTATATTTGATAGTCATGACTCCCATATTGCATGTGCTTCCTTATAGCTCACATAAACATCAAACAAATTGTTATATAAAGTTGAAAGAATAGTGTGCCTACACACCTTGTTTGCATACTCCCAAGATTCATTGTTAGATTTAGGTTTTTGTGAGGTGAGAGCCCAAGCAACTCTATGCAAGTCGAGTAGGAAGTGTACACGATCCTTCCACCTCTTGAAATTCTCCCCATCGAACACCTCAATATTTGAAACATCTGGAAATGGCTTGGCATACATTGGTATAGTAAGAGATGCAGTAGGACAGAGGAAGTTGGGGACGACAGATGATTGGTTGCATTTTAGGCATGATTTATGTTGCATTTTATGTTTGTTTTGCATTATAAATTGTTATTATTCATTTCTTTTTATGTTTTTATGCTTCTTTGGTGTTTTAGGTAGAATATTAGTGAAACATAAACATTTGGAGTTTTTTCTGCACATTTCAGGCGAAAAATGCATTTCTGCGTGACTACGCCATAGTTGACGTGCATTGACCAAGTTTGACCACGTACATTGGGCCGCGCGCTGGACTTTTGAGCAACGTTTTTAGAGCCTCATGGACATGTTTGAAGGCTCATAACTCGAAATTACTGCTAGAGCAATATTTGGACCATATTATTATTATTTTATCAATTCTATTAGGACTAGGATTAGGTTTTGAGTGAGAGAACATATAAATACTCTCTTAATACTCATTATCAGCAGCCTTTTCATTACCCTAAAAGGGCAGCATGTCCTAGAGCATTATTCTCTCATATTTTGCATGTTTCTTCTGGGTTTAAGTAGCTAAGTTCTCATCTAGTCAAGGTATTTTTAAGGTTTGATCCTATTATGTTGTGAGACTATTGTTTTTATCTGTTATTGAGTATTTCGAGTACTTATTTAGTTTGTGTGCCTTAGTTCCTTTATTATTATTTTTGTTGGTTGATTAATAAGACTAGTTGATTGATTGAATGAAATAATATAATGTTATTTAGAATTGATAGTGCATCACATTAGTCCTAATCTAGGTAACGAATAACGTGAATTTATGTGTTGGACATTGTTCATTGTTATGAAACTAAATAATCTGGTTTAAATGATTTACGACATTTCTGACTTCACTGACTAGGATAGGGGCATCTTTGGTTCTTATTGTTGTCGTAGATTAAACCTTGTTAAGGCGTCCTGGGGATTGTTTAGTGGTTAGAGAAATAGTCTGCAGGCGTCCCGAGGCTATCGATTAAGTAATAAGAGATTGGTTAATTGAGTGTGTCACTGTTAACTATAGCTATGTCTATTCGAATACTTGATATTTATCTTTTGTGTCTATAATCAACTGAAAGGATAGAACTGAGAAGTACATTGGCTAGGAATTATTATTATTGATTTCCTCTTGTTTACATTTTGTTCTCTTTATTTTATTTTACTGTTTTTATCTGTTTTGTTATTTAATCTTTGTTCTTTACGTTATCTTATTTATTTTGTTGGTTTTCTTTCAAATAAATAAACTTTACCAATCTCTGTGGATTCGACCCCTGCTCACTGCTATATACAAAATATTTATCTTTGAGTGGGAATTAATTTGTTGGTTTGACATCCCATCAAATTTGGCGTCATTGTCGGGATTGGTGTCAAAGTTTATTTATTTGTTATTTTTGTTGATTTTTTTAGCAGCTAAAAAAAGAAAAAAATTGTTTCAATCATGAATAGTAACTTGCATTACTTTGGGTTCAACCAAGATCAATACAAGGTAAGATATTCTGAAATTTAAAATACGCTTTCAAATATAATATCTCACTTGGATGAAATGAATTTCAGGAATCAAGTGCAGTCATGCAAAAATCATGCTTCTCCAAGCTATCAAAGCAACAGGTTCTCAGTATCTTAATATGACTCATTCACAAATTATCTTCATGATTCTTATGGTTATGATAATGCTGATCCTTAATTATGAACTGACAATTTAGGATGGTGGGAGCATCCTAATTTCAACTACAGAAGGAAGCCCAAAAATTTTTAGCAATTTCAGCCTGAATTTCCAACTATTCCAAAATATGAAGATGACCTCTAATCTTTAAAAGAGATAATGCAAAGACTTGGGACAACAACTCAACAATCTCAGTTTGACCTACCAGCTGCTCCAGAATTTGGCGAAGATTATAGACATCAATCTTTGGAGGAGATTGTGAAAATTTTGGCGGCAACAACTCAAAAGTTCCAGCAAGAAACCAACATTTACATTCAAAATTTGACAGGGAACACGAGTCAATTGTCTTCATCAATCAATAATGTGGTTTCTTCATTCAATAATCTATAAAATCAATGTGAATTGCCTGAAGAAACTATTGATGATCCAGCTTATGGCGCAAATGTTATCACATTAGAAAATGATGAGTTGAAACTATCTGACAGCGTGACTGCATTTCGACATGGCCATGATGAAAGCAATACAACGCTAACAGAAGTAAATAACAAGGTAGAAACTCAACTTCTAAATTCTAATCCAATTTTTGTATGTGAGGATGAATTAATCTGCCCCAAGAAGTCAGTTGAGTGCATGAAGGATGAGGATGAGAAAGCCATGAAGGAAACATTCACAAAAGTTGAGGTAAGCATTCTTTCACTTGACTCAATTGATCATGAGCCTCAATTTGTTGAATTTCTTAAAGAATTTTGCACCAAGAAAAAGAAAGTACCAAAAGAGGACGTGGTGGATGTTCCTGAAAATTCTTCAGGCATGTTTTATCAGAAACTACCTCCAAAGAAGAAGGATCCAGGTATGTTTACTATTCGATGCACCATTTAAAATACAAATATAAAAAGTGCAATGCTAGATCTAGGTGCTTCTATTAGTGTTATGTCTCTTTTCATTTATACACAGTTGACTTTGAGACCTATTAAAGAAACAAGAGGTGTAATTCAGTTAGCTAATTGTTCTAGCACTTACCTGAAAGGGATGGTTGAGGATGGTTTGGTGCAAGTTAATAGTTTAATTTTTTCCACTGATTATTATATTATGGATATGGATGACGAGGACTCTCATCAATCATCACTAATTTTGTTGGTAAGACCATTTCTTAGTACTGCAGGTGCAAAACTTGATGTGTTGAATGGTGATATCATCTTTGAGATTCGGGAAAAAGTGGTGCATTTCTATATTGGTCCAAGATGAAATTTTTAAGTTTGTCCAGCTAAGACGGCGTAAAAGAAGCGCTTCTTGGGAGGCAACCCAAGGTTTTTGTTGTTTCTATTTTCATTATTTTGGTTTTTCATTTGATTACTTTAATTATTTTGTTGTTTGATTGCTCTAGCAGAAACTTTGAATTCTTTTGGCATTTTGTGCCTTTATGCTTTGGTTTATATTTTTCGATGATTTAATGGCACTTGTCTTGGCAAGTGGCTTTGTTTTGAGATACAGGTGATGCAATTAGATGGTAGAATCGAATCTTAATTGAAGACTCAAGTGTGGGGAAGATGCATGGGTGGAGACGTGCGTCAGGAGGAGACACGCATGTTTCGGTGTTTGTTGGGTACATGTGAAAAGGACACGCAGCATAAAGGCAGTCCTCACTTACTATGAATGTCATTGTTTTAGTCAAGGCCAGCCACACCCATCCATACGACACCATTTCAAGCATAAAAAAAGGGCAAATTTGGAATCGGCGGCCTTTGAGTAATCTGTTCTCCAATTTTATACCGTAATTGATCAATTTGGGACAACAGTCAATCTCACAGCCAACCATCATCGTCTTGCTCCTTTTCAACTCAACATAGCAGACCCGCCAAGAAACCTTCATCTTTCATCATCAGCTTCACATTCCATTTTACCAACCAAGAAATCTGATGCCATGTTTCATAGGCAACCACCACCACCTGCCTTGCCGCCACCAAAATTCGTCACTATTGCCCTAGCACCACACCCTTTTGGACGATGCCGTTTTTGACAGAACAATGAGCAAATTTAGAGTTCACAGCAATTTGGCCTTTTGCACTCCAATAGACACCTTATTTTGACTAACATGGGACCACTTCTCTTCTGTTTTTCAGTTCCTCTAGTTGTTTTCTCTGCAATTTCCATCTCCACTAACCTCTGCTCTTCAATTTGAAGCTATCAGCTCCTGCCACAACCACCATCACCCTAAACCAGAGAAGCATCTCTTTACTCTCTTTCTTACTTTTAATTTTTAATATTTTCTTTAATTTAAACATTGAGGGCAATGTGAGCTTTAAATGTGAGGAGGGGCATTGTGTTTGTTGTTCTATTTGTTTGTTCATGTTTTGCAAATTTTTTATTCTTATTTTTTTGTGATTTTTTCGTATTTTTCATATTTTTTCAAATTTTTTGTGACTTGTTTTTCTTGTCTGTGTGATCACGTTTTATTCTTGTAGCATTCGCATGCTGTATAAGTGATTTTTCTGCTAAGTTTTGATGTGTTTTAATGCAAGTTATCCTTAGACATTGAATAATTTGAAACTTTGAGAATTTTAAGGTTCACTTGTCTTCATATATCCACTAGTGTAAAAGCTTAGATTTCTATGCATCTTAAATTCAGGATTAAATAGCCCCTACTAATAGAGCCAAAAGGGATCCATAGTTGGATTCACACACAAATCCATGTGAGAATTTTGAGACATAAATACTTTATTTTCTTGATAATAATAAATCATAGCCCCTAGTAATAGAGCCAAAAGGGATCCATAGTTTGATTAACATGGCTGCTCAGTTTTATTTGTTGTGAAAAGTGATGTTGCTATTCAAAAAATAAAAAAAAAGGAAAAAGGAAAAATTTTGAAATAAAATGAAAATGAAAAAGGGAATGAAAGCAACGAAAGATGGGAATTGAATGTGCTTGGGCAGCCTTGTTTTGGGAGAGAAAGACATGTAGTTTATGATATTTTATGTTGGTTTGCATTGACTTTGAGCATGTATGTTATGGCAATGTATCACTTCTTCTTATTATTCTTTCTCAACTTATTAACCTTTGTATTTAGCCTCATTGCAAGCCAAGTTAAGTCCTTTTTTATCGGTGTTTTTATGTTTTTGTATTTCTTTTGTGTTTTAGGTGAAATATTAGTGAAACATGAAGATTTGGAGTTGTTTCTGCGTGACCACGCCATAGTTGACCCTTGTTGACCAAGTTTGACCATGTGCATTGGGCCGCATGTTGGGCTTTTGGGCCACGTTTTTAGAGCCTCGTGGACATGTTTGAAGGCTCATAACTCAAAATTACTGCTAGAGTAATATTTGGACCATATTATTATTATTATTATTATTATTATTATTATTATTTTATCAACTCTATTAGGATTAGGTTTTGAGTGAGAGTAGATATAAATAGTCTCTTAAAACTCATTATCAACAGCATTTTCATTACCCTAAGAGGGCATCATGCCCTAGAACATTATTCTCTCATATTTTGCATGTTTCTTCTAGGTTTGAGTAGCTAAATTCTCATCTAGTCAAGGTATTTTCAAGATTTGGTCCTATTATGTTGTGAGACTATTGTTTTTATATGTTATTGAGTATTTCAAGTATTTATTCAGTTTCTGTGCCTTAGTTACTTTATTATTATTTCTGTTAATTGATTAATAAGAGCTTGTTGATTGATTGACTGAAATAATATAATGTTATTTAAGATAGATAGTGCGTCACTTTATCCTAATCTAGGTAACGCATAACGTAAATTTATGTGTTGGACATTGTTCATTTTTATGGAACTGAATAATCTGGTTTAAATGATTTACAACATTTCCGACTTCACTGGCTAGGATAGCAACCTCTTTGTTTCTTATTGCTGTCATAGATTAAACCTTGTTAAGGCATCCTGGGGGTTGTCTAGTGGTTAGGAAAATAGTTTGCAGGGCGTCCCGGGGCTATCGATTAAGTAAGAAGAGATTGATTAATTGAATGCATCACATTAACTATAACTTTGTCTATTTGAATGCTTGATATTTATCTATTGTATTTGTGATAAATTGAAAGGATAGAACTGAGAAGTACCTTGGCTATGATTTATTATTATCGATTTCCTCTTGTTTACATTTCTTTCTATTTACTTTATTTTACTATTTTTATCTATTTTGATATTTAATCTTTGTTCTCTATGTTGTCTTGTTTATTTTGTTGTTTTTCTTTTAAATAAATAAACTTTATCAATCTCTGTGCATTCGAATCTGCTCATTGCTATATACAAAATATTTTTATTTAAGTAGGAATTAATTTGTTGGTTTGACACCCCATCAACAGGTTGAGTAGGATTAGGGATAGCAACGGACATGGTTGAACCTCCTTGAGCAGCAACAACAATTGAGACAGAAGGAGTAGGAGGGGTGACGTTTCCTTATGGAGCTTCCATGGCAACAACAAGTAGTAAAAATAAACCCTTTAGAATGTTAAAAATATTAACACATGAAAGCAACACAAGGAACCTGAGTCGTGTTAGACACTGCCCTAAAGGGTTTATTTCCCCACCCCGCCACCCTAAGGATAAAACAGGTCTTCTCTACAAAGAGAGGAGGAAGCAACAGGAGATTTATTAGAAAAGAGAACCCAACAGGTGAGGAGTGAAGGGAAGCAGTGTATGTCGCAACTGAATGGTGGCTGTATTTATAAGCAAAAATCTTTATGTTAGGGTGGTTTAGAGTGATGGAAAAATAGGTCAAAATGGCTGCAATTTTAGCGAAAAATCTGGAGAAGTGGATGTTGAAATTTTCTGTGTCAACATGAACGTTGTAGGCAAGGACCACGTAAAAGACATGGGTTCAATTTAAGCCTTGTTTAGTTTAGCATTATTTTAGGTGTGGGATTAACTATTTGGGCCAAAAAATAAAATGATGTAAAAAACGGGCCAATTCTCGCACGCGAGGGAGCATTCAGCCCATTTTCCCTTCAAAATCCCGTTCACATACGCGCAAAAACTCTCCTTAATTTTCACCTTACCAAGCCCATTTTGTGTTTCTCAATATAAACACTGCATCCACCTCTCAACAAAGTAATGTGAGATTTTGCAATATCCACAAAGTTTTAACTCACAACACTAGTTTCCTTGAACATTTTTCTTTACTATTAAGGATTTTTGGGACTGTTTGCATCTTGAACATCATTGTCAGTATGAGTGCCAGATATCTAAGATTTTGTTTGCACTGTTTTGGAGGCTTAGCTTAAATTGAGGAATGTATTCATTATGGTTTGACTTAGGTTGAGGATGCTTAGATCAAGATTGGGGGAGTACTTCCGATGCCTGAGGTGAGATTGAGAAAGTACTGTGTGTAAATTTTTTATTATTTTTATAAATGGCACCAATTGTTATTATCTTGAAATTCAAATGATAAAATTTATTGTTGAGTGAGACATCTCCAAATTTCAGGATCTTCAACTTTAAATTATGAAATCTATGGCCTAAGGTCGTCGATTCTGAAACTTGATTCTTTGTTGAGCAATCCTCTACTTTTGAGCCCGACTTCGAATCTTGTATTCTGAATTTGCCAAAAATAGTTGAAGGAGAATTCTTCAATGTTTAAGTTAATAAGTTTGAAGTCTAAGATTTAAACTTTAAGAAGTTTGAACTTTAAGATTTAAATTTTACAAAGCTAATAGAGCACTTTATCTTGCCAATGAGAAGTAGTGAGAATATGCATCGGTTCACTTCTTGTGGGCTTCTCTTCGTGGCCATCTTATGGGCTTTTTGCACATGGACATGAGCCTCCTTTAACATGGGTCTGAATTCATTTTTAGGGTCTCCATTAAAATTAGTTTGGGCTTTTTGTGTCCAAGCCCATATCAAATGCTATATTTATATCTCAATTTTAATACGTTATGTTCTATGAATTATAATAACTATTATGTTTTTGTTTATTCATTAATAATATTGGTATCAATCTCTAGATACTATTGGGGAATAGGCTATGGTCGTTTTATCTTAATTTCGTTTATATAGTGATATTTTTATTTAATTTATCGGAAAAAATAATTTTAATATGTTGTCACTATTGTAACCATTAGACTAAATTAGAATTAATCTCCACCTTTAAAAAGAGATAAAAGAAATTAAGATGAAAAGATAGTAGCCAAATCCAATACTATTGTCGTGTTAATTTAATTACACATGACCTTTCCTCTAGTTTTATGGTTGGGTGGCGCCCTAATCTTAATCTCCATGCATTTCTTTTTTTTTAATTTTCTTTCTTTCTTTGCACAATCTTTTTTTTTTTTTCATTTCTCTAAAAAAATAATATATATTTTTTTACAAATCTATTTAAGGTGAATTATTCTTTAGTAAGTTTATTTTTAATTTTCATTTAATTTAATGATCTTTTATTTTCTTTTATCGTTATATTATTTTCTATTTATTTATTGTTTGTTTTTCTATCATATTTTATGAAAATGATATTATTTCTTGAATTTAATAACAAATAAGAGAAAAAAAAACTTCAATCATCAGCATTTATATTAATGCTTTTTTTTTTCACTTGGAAAAGATTAATATTTTTTTTCCACTCCAAAGAGATATTAGCAACAGCAGATTTGATATTCTAATATGATCACGTCCTTATTACATGATACATTAGTTTATTCCGTAACTTGACCTCCTTTGTTTTGTTAGACAGCAAACTCAATGTCCTATCCCTTCACTTAAGCTTCCAAAGTGAGCGGAGATCGGCTAAAAAGAATGTCAAAGAATGCCCATTAATTGGTTTTTTCTCACTTGCGTCCCTTCACCCCGATCCATGGTTTTTTCTTCACTGTACCCAAAGAAAATTTTAAAAAAATGGTTAATTGATCATCTACTCCTCCTTGGAATTGGATTCTTTATATAAGTAAATTGGGAATTGTTTATTTTTAGTATATCAACCACCAGCATATGCTATAGTTAACAATGAATTGGAAAAAAAAAATCAGCTCTTCCTATTCTTGTTGCCTATTCAATCTCGGAAGATGTCATATATGGAAGTATTATCATTAGTTTATAAATAGCTCATGATAAGTATATTTGCTCAATATGAGATTCTTGACAATACGATATATTAAGCCAGAGAAAACAAAGTAAACCTTGCAGAGTATTTGATAGGCTCCAAAGAAGATGAACCCAGGAATTATAGACCCAAATAAGTCAGCTAAGTAACTAGAATTAAGCAACCTGTCCTACGTAGCTTTCTGTTCCTAGTTTCTGATATGGTTTATGCTAGTGTTGATTGCTTGGGTTGGTGAGTGGGTGTCAAGTTTGTTATGAGTAGTATATATAGTATAGGAGTAGAATAGAAGGATCATCTTTGGTGATTATCAATTGGGTCAGTCTCTGTTGAGAGGTTTTGGGAGGAAGATAGCCCCTATGGTGCTATTGGGTCTTTTTGTTTTCTTTATTGTTATCAGTTCTTGTCATCAGTAATCGATTTATTCTGTGTTTATGTTATCATATTCTGTTCTAGCTTTGCTTGGTGTGTGAACTTTACCAGGATTTTATCAGCATTCTAGTTGCTTGCATAATTTACATGATTCCTGCAATTCATTGAACTCTAGATACGACTTGTGATTGCAGAATGATCACATTCTGTTTATTACATGAAGGATCAAGCCAGACTAGTCCATTCTGGCCATTAAAAAGCCAAAAGTGTATATAATACAACACAGAACACAACAAACACGTTTAGCTCGTACCTTCAATTTCCAATCCCTTACAACCGGGAAGATTGATCCACTCGAGTTGAACATCGACTTCGCCAGACTCGACATTTCTAAGTCTCAGAATCATGTTCTGGATGATCCTGCCATCCTCCCAGACAATGCAGCTCTCATCCGCGAGGCAGTTGTCCTTGTTTGG
>CAODLS013821942.1:0-14184 GCA_948243855.1 Flueggea neowawraea
AGCACTTACCGCCCAGTCATATGGTAGCTTCATTTCACCAGTATCTAGCAGAATTGGCTTTGGACGCTGACAATTCACTTGCTCCTGATCTGGTGTTTTCAGGAAGTCCCTCACCAACCTCCAAAAAGCATTGCCCTGAAGCGTGCCAAACAAAAGGGAATAAACACGACCCCTGAAAATTCAGTCATTTCTTGTTAAGGAAATCATACACAAATAGACAAAGCCACCCTGATAATTTTTACTTGCCTGGTCATCTCCTTGTTTGAAATCAAAGGCTCCAGGCCCATCGGTTGTACCAGCACCAAAAGCAAAACCCATGGCAGCAGGACATGTTTTCACCACCTTATCTCCCACTGCAACTTGGAGGTTCGAGAAATCCACATAAGCATGCTGGTAACCGATCTTTCCTTCCAGCTGCTCAGTTCCTTGGTTAAACAGTTCAACAGCTTTTCTAAATTGCCTTTCACCGATAATGCGTGTACTCTCAAATTCATCTGGATAACTGCAAAATTAACATGGGAACCAGTTTAGTCTGATCCATTATATACAGAATTCAGGGTCTTATGGAGAAAAGAGAGAGGACAGAAAGAAAGGAGGAAATGGCAAAAAGAACATACCCAGGGCCGCGGCCATAACATAATTCATTCTTCCCATTACAGGTACTATGATTAAAATCACAAGGGTGTCCAGTGTCAATGCAGAATGCACCAAGAACATTTGGGCTTACATCACCACAATTGGATTGACAGAATGCAGATACAAACTGGGGTCTGTCAGCTTGCCTTATAGCACTCCTTACCCGGTTTGCAATGCTCAAGAACCTTGTGGCAGGTCTTCCCTGAGAGGACCTGAAGGAGGCAGCAACTTCCATCAACTCCTTACCTGTTTCCAAACTTCAAATAGACTTTTTACTGAGGTAGATATACAGGAGCATAAAATCTTTAAGATCCTAGGAATAAATTAAACTAAACATCATGCTTTATGCTCAAACTTCCGTAATTTGGTCTGTTCTTCACATGGAGAGACACAATTAAGAAGGTCAATTTAACTTGATTAAACTTTAAATCTTAATTCTTTGCCCATGATTTCTTTTACATTTGCTCGCATAAGAACAACATAACCATTGAACAGAAATCTGAACAACTTAACTAAATTAGTCGTATTTGTATTAATTTTATCTGAAGAAGATTAAATCCACTTACGTTTCTCATTAAGATCAGAAATTATGCTTGAGGTTCTTCGAGGAATTCTCGGAGTTTCAGATTTATTGGCAAAATGGTTGTCTGAAACTCCGTTTTGTCCAAACCAGTCCTCCATAAACCGTGCAGCAGCACCTTTGTTGTCACCACTTATCAACGAATTTGTACGACTCATAGATGTTCCATGAGTCGCAAACCAATTAAAGCTACCGACAGGTCCCCATTCATCATCCACAAACTTTAGGAGTGTCATTTCTTTATCAACATCATACTTGTATTTACTGCGCTCTGCAGCAGGATTATTGAGATAAGCACTTGGACTACGGTTTACACCAGCGTTCAATAACTCCCCTGCAAAATCACAATGGAACGTTCGCGCAGCATGAATAAAAACATAGATGACTCAGAATCAATCATTTTCAAACTTATCAAAGTGCTGGCAGGTGAACTCGATTAAAGTGCATGGTACACATAGTGATCGAGAATTGACAACAAACCATCAAATTGTGCAAAAGCATAGATCGTTACATAATGTTTATCGTCAGTATATATTGTGCACTCCATGAATCCTGAAGTTAATCAAGCATTTAATGATTCAAAACAAAACCTGCAAAATTCAGAAGGACCTGCAATATTCCACTCTGTACAAGACAAACAATGAAAACACACGACAAACAAACAATCCTGTACTTGAAGTAGAGAATCACAAGTCCTAACCTTTACTTATAAAAATTGAACCAGGGCGAAGGTTCTCGTGAGCCTGAATAATACTTTTCTCAATGCCATCAACAATAACATCAAATGACTGACGAACAAATCCGAGTGACGTCACAATATACACTACGTACTGAAGATACCCTCCAGGACCAGCATGTGTATGTATACCACTAATACCAACATTCTTCTCTGTATACAAGTCCCCATACCTAAAAGAGCACAACATCATTCTCATTATCAGAATTTAAAGGAAAAAAAAACAGTAATAATATCAAAACAATTGCCTTCAATGCTTAAAATCACAACATTTGGGGATTTTAACATTCTTAAACTTCATTTTTGATGGTTGGCATTGATTCTAAATTCTGAGCAGATTAGTGAAGACAAAATGAATTTATTTTCCAAAACAAAACAAAAACACAAAATTACCCTTCCCACCAAATCCTCTGCCCTCTAAATTTTTCATTTTTCTATTAAAACAAAGAAAATTTTAAACATGAAAACAGGAAAATTATGGTGATATTTAATTGAGAAAAATTTCAATTATTTTCTAAAGAACAACACAGAGATTAAAAAATAAAAAATTTATTAAAAAAATTTGATTAGCATATATTTTTTAAAATATTTTTAATTTTTAAAAAATAGAAACAAAATAAAAAATAGAAAATTGAGAAAATTACTCTCCAGACTAAACATAGCCTAAAATTTTCATTAATTTTTAAAATGGAATTTGCTAAAATCTTAAAAATGTTATTAAAGCCCTGAAAAGCTGAAACAATTGAGAGGGACTGAACTAGAAAGATTGAAGAAGCAAGAGAATCCAAAAATGACCTTGCTTTAAGTCTCTCAAGCACTTTGATGGTAACAATCTGAGAGGCCATACAAGCGTCGAGGTTCACATACACCACACGATTCCCACCTCGTTGGTCGGCGACAATAAACGCACGTGCGCGAAGCCTGAAATGAACACCGGAAGCGATCTGTTCGAGGTTGGCGTAACCCATCATGTTGACGTCAGCGGCAGGCCCTGTAATGTCATAGCTTCCGAGTCCGATCAGGTAATTGGAGGAGGGGGCCGATGACGTGGAACAGAAATTGTGCAGGAAGAGGAGAAGAAGAAAAGGAAGGAATGTGAGTGAATTGAAGTCCATGGTTGTACTGGTCGAACTGGGAGGAGAGAGATTGGTCTGAGAAATATAAATGCGCAAGAGAAGTCAGAGGGTTTGAAAGAGATGAATTGTGGGAGTTCAGTTCTGTTGTGTTGTGTCTGGTTTTCTCTGCTGTGGGTCATGTCATTCGTTTCTTTCTGGGACGTGGAGTGAGAAAATTTAACGGGTTTTTGCTTTGGCGGTTTGTTGGAAACGCAACCGTTTTTCTGTTGTTGCCTTGGATTTTTTTTTTCTCCCTTTTTACAAGGAGTGATCAGCCACGAGCATTAATCTGGAAAAAATCTTAGTGTTTTTTATGAGATTTAAACGATTGATAACTTAACAAGTGTTCGATCAACATACTAACTACTAAACCAATAGTTTATTGATTATCTTGGATATTGTTTAATTGGTTATTAGTTCACTTTTTCTCAATAGAGTAAGACTTTGTTTGTTTCACTAATTTGTGTAGTGTTGTATTTTATAAGCGCGTCACTAACAACTCCACTTTAGAATAAAATACAAATCCAAATTAGAAAAATTTATCAAGGTTTGATGTTGTATTTATCAAGGTTTTTTTAAATAATAGACAACTATTTCTTTTTATTTTAAGTAAATTAGAAAAAATTTCATTCATTCAAATCTGCTGCTAAAACGGCTACAACAACTGAAGGAGGAACAGAGACTCAATGCCAAAGAAACCTTCGATGTTTTAATTCCGATGTGATCTCATACTTTTTTGTTTCAAAATATTGAATTGTGGCATAATGGCATTTCAGAATGTAGTTCTTGGTTGATATTAACTCGTGTCAAATTAACCGAAAAAATAGATTAAGCGGACGAAATTGGTGAGGACTAATATGGGCATTAAATTTCAAATTGATTCAAGTAGAGTGAGATTTATAAGAGCGTTGAGAACATTATTAGTCCAAACGATGATTTATCAATGTGGTTTAAGGAATGCTAGTATTGTGGCGATGGATCTTTATTAATTGAAAGACAACCCATCACAGGAGACAGCTAGCTTTATACATGGCTTTTTTTTGTTTTGATTGGTAGCTCTATACACGACTTGGTTGACTTATCATAGAAAGTGAGGATTGGTTAAGGTTTGAATGCAAAGACAAGGACCGGTGGTGCGGCATTTAATAGATGTGGTGCGGATGGTATAGATAAGTTTTTTTCTCCAATTTAATAGACGTATTTTTTTATTTTAAATTTTTTAAAATATAAATATATTTTTTTATTATATTTATTATTAATAAAATTATAAATTTGTTCTTATTTAATCTTTATTTTAATTAATTTATTAATTATAAATACAATTAATCAAATGACATAAATGAAAAATTGTATAGAATTAAATGATTTTAAATACTAAAATTATAATTTTTTAATTTATAGTTAGTGTTTATTAAATTGGAACAGAGGGAATATAATTTACTAAACTGTATTTATTTGTAAGAGTGTTTTAATAAACTGACATGAATAATTTCTTAAACTATATCAAATTGAGACGAAAAACAAATTGTCTCAATCAAGATATCAATACACTAGCAAATATTGGACGCCTGGTGGGGAGGCTATTTGTTGGGGTTGGTGAGAGTGATTATGAGTGATGGGCCTTTGGTTGAGATGTTTTCGAAGCACTCATATGCCGAGTGGGCACTATGAAGTAAGAAGCTACATACCTTCTTCGCTTTCATACTGCCAAATGGATTGCTTAATACATCCACTTGCTATCGCTCATCACCACTCTCACCAAATTCATCATTTATTTTACATGATTTTCGAAAATAATTGCTTACTATATATATTCATCTGACATTTGTCACCCCAATTATATTAATGTTCAAATTAGTTCAATTTGTATTATGAGGTTCTAAAAATTCTTTAAAAAATTTGACTTCATACTATCCTAAGTTTTCTTGTTTGCAACTACTTTTGAACTTTTATAAACTTACGAATTTAATATGTGAAGGAATCACATACCGATTTAACGTAAACAATATAATTGACTTACTAACTTCGATTTCAGTGGAATCTCGACCCAACCAGCAGCGGACAACGGAGATTAGGATAGGATTTGATGTTGGTATCGCAAGCAAACCATGGTTATAAAGTCAATGGAGTACTCGGTTTTTTCACAGTCTAGATGCCACGCAAGATCAGGACCATCGACGAACGAAGGACGAATGTAACGAGAGGTGTGATGTGGAGGAAGAAGGAGCCTCTCTTTTTCCTACTTTCCCTCTCTCCCTCATTTTCACGTTTGGAGGGTTACGGAAGAATGAAATTTCATTCTTTTATTCTTTACTTATAAGCCTTCAGTTGGGCTTATGGGACTAATGGGCTTAACACATGGTTTTATAGACTCATCTCAATTGGGCTCGCCAATTAATCTCGGTTCACAGTTCCGGTTCACATTTTGGCCGAAAGAGTTCGATTCACTAGTCATAGGCGGACTGTTTTTTCCAACAGTATGATTTGGAGATTATTTGAGAGAGAAGCATGCTCGGCTCACCCCTTCCATCTTTTTAAGTATGTTTTGAGATTATAATTGGAGTCGAGCTCCTGCTTCAGTGGGCCAAACATAGCTATGTTCGTTAGATGTTTCATACCTAACAAATCCGTGGGTAGTATTAAAGCATTAATAAAATATGATTAGTATTAAAGCACTAATTTGTAATTGTAATTAGAATTTGTTATGTTGAATATGATTTGTGTAAGGTTTAATAATTATGAATGAGATATTGAGATTAGGTTTGTTCAATTATGAATGTTAACAAGATATTTTATTAACTTGTGTTTAAGTTAAATACATATATTCTATGATCCGAGATTTGTACAGGTTAGGTTGAATTCAGTCACAGCTCCAACTTGAATTGTGCCTGGAAAAAATACAAGGTTCTAATAGTTTTTTCTCTTTTGATTTATCTAAAATAAAGACCTAAACTTGAAATTGTTCTTTTTCCACATGGAATTGGCGTTTGTTCTGTAAGTTTATACTCTTCATTTTAAAGGTATCCACAATGGCTAAACAATAAGACATCAGTAAAATAGGTTCAGTTGATTGCATTCTATCATCCCACTTTTTTTCCCACAATGATTTTAACTCTTCAAGGTCTAATAGGTTGAATTCACAATATCTATCACATAATTTTAAATAATTTATAATACATAATTCTATATAATTACCAAAATTAAAATTATTAAAATTTATTGATAAATTAATAAAAAAATTTATTAAACAAAAAATAATAGTAAAAGTTATTAATTTATTAATATATTTTAATAATAATATAGAAATTTATATATTGAAAGTAAAGTATTAAAGTAAAATTAAAATCAAATTACATTTAAAGGCATAAAACTAAATTAATTAAAATTAAAGTCCAACAGACACAATATTGAAATTTAAAAAACATAACATTAACATGTAATCTTACACTACATCACAATTAATCTGGGAAAGGTTATATTTGACTTTTAAGATGTCACACATTTGATTATCCATACGTAGTTATTTTTTGGTCATTCGCAGGGTATCCTTAAACAAGATTTCATAATCTTTTCGAAAAGTATATTCTTCTAACTTTTTTTCAAATCTTTCCACAATTTAATTTCTTCCATCCATTGCTCGTTGTAATATGGTTTCGAGTTTTTTTAATTCAATAGTCATCTTCCTTTCACTTTGCCTTCTTTGCTCTCTGTTGACCAATCGGCCGAACTTCTACTTCACTGTCATCGATGTCGAAGCTTGAAGACGCGTAGGTGTCGCTCTCATCAGCCCTGCTCTTTTTCAATGAATGTTGCACGGGCTCATTCGATCCCCACTTGAGATATCTTTCAACGATATCCATACATGCTCAAAAGCAGAATGCTTTTTATTGATTTGGTAAAACAGTTGATGAGCATGTTGTTTTAATTTGTCATCACGCCACGCACTATTATGTTCTTTGACCAATTTGTTGTAATTTTGGTTCAATTCATTAAACATTCAACTCACATAAAGCCATTGAGCTTTCTTAAATTTCTCCTTTCCTGTTGGTCTAGATTTTTAATTCTTGTTGAAGTAGTCGATGACCTATTTTCCAGAATGTATTCTCACTTTGGGAATTACCCACAATGCTGGAGCTGGAAATTGTGAGCCAAACGTTTGCAAGCAGTGTGTCGTCGTCAAGACTCCATGATGTTTGAGTGTTTCCCACATGTTTCTTCATTTGGGTTGTTCGTAATAGTAATATTTTCGACCCCCAAGTTGAGTTGATTGTGGTATTTGATAGTCTGAAATTGACTCCGAGTTTGTTGTATTTTCTTCACGGGTTCCTGCATTATCATTGTTCATTGTTCTTCCCATACTTCAACAACCCCATACTTGGATTGAAAAATCCATGATCAAAGTAACTTGACGTTTGATACATGGAAAATGGATACACCCCAAATTATAAAAAAAAGGTAAGTGGATCCCTCTTGCTTAACATTATATATTCCACAAGCCACTGTCAAAGACATTCAACTCTCTTTCCCATAATGGAGAGAGAGTTGAATAAGGGGTTGAATAGAGAGTCTCATTCCTTTGTTTAACCTTCTATTGTGGTCACTCTTAATATCGTATCATCAGGTCGTCTAATTAACAGCCATTTTAGTATCGTTAACTAAAAAAAAAAAGAAAGAAAAAGTTAAGGGAGGAAGGAAATGCACATTTTTTTTGTTCAGTGGATTCAGAGCACAATTATAACTAGTTCAAGGGTGTATATTAAGTTTAAAAAAAAACATTAGTTTTGAGGAAGAACTCAAAACAACTTTTATAGGGCTCAATAAAAAATTTATTGAACCTGCACAAGCATTCTCTATCCATAGGGAAGAGAATGTTTGTCTTATTCGTTTGGTTCGCACCAGCAGCATAAAACATGAAGACCACCTGATAGGTGAACTCCGTGTGTTTCTCTCTCTTTTTGTTTTGTTTTGTTTTATTTTTTTATTTTTAATTATTTTTATTTTAATTATTTTTTATTTTAATTATCTAAATAAATATTAAATTCTAAAAATATATTCAAATATATTTAATTTTTTTATTTTGAATATATACTCATTTATATTTTAATTAATTTATGTAATTTATTTAAAATAATTTAAAATTTTATTTAAAAAAATTAGAATAAATAAGTTATATAAAATAAATTTAAAATATAATTTCAAAAATTTCATTTATTTTATATTAAAATATAAAATTAATTAGTATATTAAATAAATATATATATAAATTATATATTATAAATAAATTAAGTGAGAAAAAAAGTAAGTTTAAATCTTAAAATAATAATATTAGAGAATTTAATAAAAAATTGATATGTTAGCTCTAAACATGGTGATGCCCTCATTCCTCATCCCCAGTTTTAAATACAAATCCTATTCCGTTCCGCGCCCATCCCCTACATCCTCTGCCCCTCTTCTTCTTTATACCAGATTCTTCCTTTCCCCTATCCCTCATTTCCTTCACCACGATTGAAAAGAGATAATGAAATCGAAACCTCCTAACCCTACTCCAAAGCGTCAATGGAGTTTACAAAACTTCGAGATCGGAAGACCCCTCGGCAGAGGAAAATTCGGCCGCGTCTATCTCGCCCGTGAAGTCAAGGTACAAAAATTAGAAATAAATTCAGAATATATCTAATACTTAATTTCATATTCCCCTCTTTGTTTTATGCAGAGCAAATATATAATAGCATTGAAGGTAATTCACAAGAAACAAATAGAGAAGTACCGAATCCAACATCAGTTAAAGCGGGAAATGGAGATCCAAACAAGTCTTCGTCACCCTAACATCTTGCGTCTCTACGGTTGGTTCCACGATGACGAACGCGTGTTCTTGATTCTCGAGTATGCTCACGGTGGTGAGCTTTACAACGAGCTCAGGGAGAAAGGTCATCTTAGCGAGAAACAAGCCGCCACGGTGAAATTTCACTTCTATATGTCACAGCTTTAGTTTTGTTATAAACGATTTTTAATGGTTTTTTGTTGACTAGAATTCTGTGATTTTCAGTACATTGCAAGTCTTACCAATGCATTGGCGTATTGTCATGAGAAGGATGTGATTCATCGGGATATTAAGCCTGAAAATTTGCTGCTTGATCATGAGGTATGTTTTCGGTTATTTGGAGATTTTAATTGTAATAGTAATTGTAATTGTAATTTTGGCAGTCAACAATTGGATTTATTGAGAATGCATGGATTAACGATTTTGAAAAGAAAATTTGAGCAAACATATTTGTTTCAAGGGTACCCGTATTGTCTGTTCGTATTAAGAACATTGTAGTTCTTAAAAAACTTACTAATATCTTTTTCTATATAATCTAACAAATGTTTAGATTTTTAGTGCTGAAAACTGTAAATCCTGAGTTTTTACTAGTGATTAGTGAATTAGTGATTTTGGAAAGGAAGTTCGAACAATCATAAAGTTACCTTAAAAATATTTGATGTGCATTTGTTTTGGGTAGAATTAATTCTAATGTTAGGTTCATTTTGTAGTTTTTCAGAACAGTAATTATGGTACGTATTAACTTATATAACTTTGTATTGCTTATGGTTGGTAGTAAGTGAATATATGATTTGCTAAATCTGCTATTGGATGATATGTTTGGAGTGAAATTTAGCAATGTCTGCAAATATGTTTAGAGGGTCGATTGAAAGTTGCTGATTTTGGGTGTTCTGTGCAATCGAGGAACAAGAGAAAAACTATGTGTGGAACTTTGGATTATCTAGCACCAGAGATGGTGGAGAACAAGGCTCACGATTATGCTGTTGATAACTGGACTTTGGGCATACTTTGCTATGAGTTCCTCTATGGTGCTCCTCCATTTGAGGCTAAGAGTCAAAAAGATACCTTTAAAAGGTGAGAGTGACAATGATTATATTATATTTAATTGTCTAATATAGGCTAGTTCTGCACTTTATAATGTTTGTAAATTGGATTGCTTATTGCAGGATCGTGAATGTTGATCTCAGTTTCCCTTCCTCTCCTTCTGTCTCCGAAGAGGCAAAAGACCTCATAACAGGGGTATAATGATCGTTCGAAATTTCTGTTTGATTTGAGATTAAAAGCCTTTATGATGCTTTTTGTCACCTTGCTAAGAGTGCTTTCTGAATTTTGCAGCTTCTGGTGAAGGACTCTGCAAAGAGGCTCTCGCTTGAAAAGATCATGGAGCATCCTTGGATAGTCAAGAATGCAGATATCATAGGTACAACTAACATTGAATGGTTACTAATATGAAAAAATATCCATAATTCTAATTGACAAGGTATTAGCTCCTTTGAATTGTCTATAATATTGTTGTCGTCTAGATGACAAAAATCAGCTGTATACTTATGTCTTTAAATTTTAGGATTCTCTAATTTCTTGTTTCAAGTAATTTTAGGGAGGAGAGCACAATATTTTCGTAGATTTTAGGAATCTTATATTGTGTATGTGGAACTTGCAATGGACAAGTTTACAGTTTGTACTGTAGCTTTAGAGCAAATCTTTATACAAGGCAGTTGCAAATGGTTAGAACTCGTACGTTTTCCCTAAAACTCATATTGGAGAGTTATAATTATGAAAGGGATATCCATGATTCTAATTCACAAGGTGTTACTAGGCTAAAATCTCTAATGTCTTATAATCTCTTAACCGCATAGTCTGCTCTTACAAATTGGACTATTTGTAAAATATATGCCGATACGATGTTTTTTTATATGTTTTACCAGGTAAGATCACTGGAGAGGTTGTTCTGCAGCCTGTCAAGGAGTAGGTGTGTGTCATAATTGGGACTCATCAGGAGATGGGCATTCCTGGTGGAATATGGAAAAGCCCCGTCCGTCTTCTTTGTTGCAGGGCACTGAGGCAGGATGCAAGGATTCCCTGAGAAGGCAAATCTTTGTCAAACACTGTTGGTGTTGACTTTGCGAATTGTTCCTGCATTTTGCGGCACTTTTATCTCCATTGGAGATCTTTACTGGCTTTTAACGTTCGCATAGTGCCTTCGGTTTGACCTTGTGTGCTGCATCAGATTTTGTTGCAGTGGTGTGGCTGCTGTCAAACCTTCGGTTCCAGGTTCTCTTCCTGTCGTGGACTTTTCTTATCTGTATATGTTGATGATTATACTTGCTCTTTTATGGAGCTCCCTGTAATTATTTCCAAATCAATAAAACGCCTTTCTCTGATCAAAAAGAGTTACGACCACTTGGATATGATGATTTTCACTTCAAGGCGGCAATGACCGTCACTAGACCTACCAAAAGCAATTGCCTTTCCCGTTGCACGAGTTTTGGGGTTTTAACTCTCAAATCACAGTGGGCGATTCCTCCCATGAAAAGGAAATTTTTCGCAACAAGGACTGTGCGACATTTAACTTCTCGAGACTGTTAATCTTTTATTTTTGTTCTCTATAATGTAGAGCTCGAAGAAAATTCTGAAACTTGAAGAAGAATCTGCATAGGCTAAAGGAAAGATCTTTCATTACACTGAGATACTTCCTCGTTTCGTGCATTTGACAGTTCATTTGAGCATTTAACAGGTTTAATTTTTGAGAATTAATCAACGGGTCACCATCTAGGCATTAGATCTTTACACCAAAACGTTTCAGAAAACTTCCTCCGTCCCATTTTATTACACTTTTGCCCCAGCTGAGTTAATCGACGTTGATATTCGGAATGTTTTCCCATCGGTATAGGATTAGCTTCCGCAGAAGTAAACCACTGCTACAATCGGAGCCATACACTTAACAGTTCCCTACACAACAGACACACAAGACAAGGGCCACGGGAAGGACAAAAAGACCAAAATTGAAAAACGATCAAGAGCAACCAAAACTAAAATTTTCCAGTCATTAGCTTGCAAAGTTGAAGCACAATTCCAAGAAAATCCTTAAACATTTATATAGAAAGAAATACAAAATTAACGGGGCAAACAACTGACATGTATATCTAATAAGTACAAAACTTAAAAACTCCTGGGATAAATCAGAAAACTCAACTCTTCCCCCTAGCCAGCAATCTCAGCATCAATCATATAACTGCAGAGGAAGGCAATGGTATGAATGTTAGATCTTGTGACCACAAAATATGAAAAGGGTTGCACAAACAAACCAATAAGGTAAGCAAAACCCGAAGTGGCAAGATCCAATCAGATATTAACGGAGACCTCTTTTTCTGTGCTACTCAAACAAATGACTACAGCGTTTTCAACACAACTTGCTTACTTAATTTTGACTGAAACAACCAACCATGTTAAAAAAACAGTAACTACTTTCACGAAAGTAAATGCACCTAAATCAGTGAAAATTAATCAACTAGTCCATAATCGACGCAGCAATCCTGAAGATAACCTATCATAATCGTTTCTTTATCAGAATTAGTGATTACAAATAACCTATAGCATTGTAGTCGTTTATCACCAGAAAAACAAAAGAACATGCAACAATCCAAATAGTAAATTCAATAATGTAAGCAACAAATGCAACATTAATCCACACTACAAAGCAAAATATAACCACAAATAAAGATCAAGAGATTACCTTAAATGTTGCTAGGATACATGAAGACCCGAACACGATCACCCTATAAAACAAAGCACAAAAGCGACATCAACTTTAAAACAATCCCACATCGCAAAACTCTCAAACAACCTCAAACACACCAAAAAATTACCATGGATCTAGGTGGAAGGTTAGACTTGAACTTAGCGCGAACAACGCCGCTGTTCCCATGAGGCCTAGTAACCTTGCCCCAAATAACGCGATAATGAGACCCGTCCTTCTTCACCTTCGCCTTGTAAATGTACGCCGTTTTCTTCCCAGTATACCATGCCACCTCGTCTTTGGTATTCACGCCCCCGATCTGTATCAGTGAAGTGTTCGGGTACTGGTTCGACTTAGACCTACAGAAACCAGAAAAACAATTAATTACCCATTAAGCATTGCCGTATTGGGTAGCTGAAATGTGTGGCTCTTGGTGAATGGTGATCCTTACTTACCTCTTGTAGCCAAGAATGGTTCCTCGAACATAGAGTCTGTGAGGATAAAAAAAAGACCAAAATTAAGAAAATATTCAAAATCAAATCATGCTTTTTCATGAGAGAAGATGGAGTTGGACCTGACGCGTTCTCCTTTACTGCTCTTCACCATTTTCGTCTCCCTCTCTTCGGCTCTCTGGTTTGCGGGTGAACACAAAACCCTAGTAGTCTAAAGGCTTGTCATATATAGGCTCTTTAAAAAGTGTGTGATGTGATTTTTCTTGTATGGGCTCAAATACGGGCCTATGAATTATTGTTGGCCGTTGGATACAAGGTCAAAATTGGGCCGAATCAAACAATTAGCTCATCGGCTCAAAATTGATCCCGACCGGTATAAACCGGCGGGTCAACGTGGGTGGAGACCGGTTGGCCCTTACTTTCAGCCGCATTTTTAATTACCGCTAATCATATATATTATAGTATTTTGAACAAAGAATAAGATAAAGAGACACTCTCTATAATTTTTTTATTTTTTTTAAATTTTGTGGTAATTTAATAATTTTAAATAATTTTTTAGATAATTAATTTAATTAATATTTAGTGTACACATTGAATGTACTTTTATTATGTATAAATTTATTAATTAATTAAAGTGAGTTAAGTTCATTTAATAATCTATTATTAAAACTTAATTTAAATATTAATGAGAAAACTTCAAGAGACATATAATTAGTTTTAATTTTTAAAAAAAATTATAGTTTTTAATAATAATTTAAATAAAATAAATAATGTATTTTTAAGTCATTAAGAGAAAAAAATCACAATTAAAGATAAAATTATAGCCACTAGTGATTGTTACTACCATTATTAGATAAATTTTGAATCGTATAAGTTAATTTTTATAGATGTATTATACAAAAAATATTAAAAAATCATATTATTTTTGTTGAATAGAAAAAAAAATAAAACGCTTCCAAATTTTTTGTTTATTATAAATTATATAAAATAAAAGTTTAAATACACGAATACAGAAAATTATTTTTTGGTGTAACATAAAATAAATTGATTTAATTGACATAGCAAAAAAAATATTTAATAAAATTATAACATACTTAATATATATATCAGA
>CAODLS013822601.1:0-18016 GCA_948243855.1 Flueggea neowawraea
ATCTCCTGCTCTTTTTCAAACCCATTCTTTGCATCATACACATGTACAAAATCTGCCGGCTCTGCCATTGCCATGAACTGCCCATCTGATGTGAACCGAATTGATCGAATAGCACCTAGATTTCCCTTTAGCACAGAAACAGATTTTGACAAGTTTCGAGCATCCCAAATACGACAGGTTTTGTCTTGGTTTCCAGTTGCAAAGATGTGGCCATTGGGATGCCATGCAGATGCAAAGGAGAAATCTAAGTGTCCGCATAAAGGCATGACTGTCTACAACAACAAAAGCTTCAAGTTAACTACAGGCATCCACACACAAGGATGCAAAAAGCATTCTGTTACAACGATGAAGTTATACAAAAGCATAATTCAAAAAAGATTGAGACTACCTTTCCCGTTTGGGAATCCATTAGTAAACCCTCTGGATTATCACCAACAATAACAAGAAGCTTTCTATCAGGACTCAATGATGTGTGCTGAAAACATAAAGCAACAGAAAATGAATATGGTGAGATGAAACTGGAAACATGGAAGCAAAATTATTTCAGACATGAATTTTCAAGCCTTCCACCTCAGTCAGTTAATAAGGGTTACAAGTAGCAGTAACACCTCAAAATGGAAGTACGGGAAAGGAGAAACCAAGAAAAAATCGCACTAAAAATCTAACTCAGAGAGAGCAATTCAGAATTTTTCAAGTTGTTTATGTAGTTGTGTTTGCCCAGATCTTCCCTTGTCCTGCTACTTTGTTCAGAATGAAGTGTTGCAATGCAATAACAGGTTCCTTAATCCTTGCTGTTACAAGCCATTAGATATTAAACACACCTGCACGGGAGGGCTTCATTTGGAAGAATGAAGAGCCATACGCCAATAACATCACTTGACATCACCGGTTAACACTCCGTGCACAACACACACAATATGCTAATTGCAAATATTGCAAATAGGATGACCTCCCAAAACCCCCAAATAGCATTTATTATACATCTTTACAAAAATTGAGGGCTGAGCTGTTTTCTCATCTACCCACCAGTGTTTTATTTGTTGCAATAATACACCACACCACAAGGGCATTGTTGGAAGGTTTCAAAAGATTAGACCTACAGCCTACTAAGCCATGACACTAAAGAATTGATACTTACATTCACTGGCCAGGGAAAGGAGAAATGCTTAAAAAGCTGAAACGTCTCCATATCAAAGTCCCGAACTCCACAATCATTATTTGAAGCCATGAAATGAACTGCACCACTGCAACAACATCAATTTGAAGTCAACTGAGATTAACATAGTCCACGGTTACAATGACCACCAGAAAGGGAGTGGGAAAGAGACAAAGGATCTAGCAAAAGAAAAGGCAGCAGAAGCAATGTGAGGAGTAAAAGAAAGAATTACGTGGGACATTCATAAATCTCAACTGCATTTGTGATTGCATTATCATCATACGTTGTCCTGGAACAGAAGGCAACTCCCGGCCTATCTAAATACTGCAACAAATTATACAAACAAACCATTATTCTCCATTACGAGAAATGCAAATCAACCAAACTAAAAGAATACCTAGACCATGTGGCATCCTAATCAGAACTAAAATAAATACCTTGCAAATGAGTTCTCCGTGGAAACCCCCTGCAATCAACAAGTTTTCCCTTACTGCCAGTGTGCTAACTTGTGTTTGGGTGAATCCTTCTAAGAGGCTTCCAGGATGTTTCTATCACAAGAGAAGAGAAAGATCCCAGAAGAAAATAATTAACTAAAAATTATAAAGAGTAATTTAAGGAAAAAAAACAATATAACACTTCAAAATGTGTCACAGAAAACAATTAATCCGCATATGCAGCAAGAGAAAAAATAAATGAATTGAAGTACCTCGCAGGGTGCCACATGTCCAGAAACGTCAAGAACTTCAGTCCTCTTGCAACTTAAGGATGACCAATGAACAATGGAGTAATGTGACATGAGATAGGCATCATGCTTTGATGTTGACCAAACTAAGTTACGCAACTGCGGCATGAAACAAAAATTCTTTTTTAAGTTTTGCTTTTTTTTTAATAAATTGGAGTCAAATTTGTCTTCTTTAATAAGTTTTGCTTTTTTTTAAAATTTTTTTTCCATGTTACTAGAGTATAAGTATGCCAAAAGCATTTAAATAAAAAGAAAGACGGGCACAATTGAAACACTCAACCATCATGGTTGCGATCGCTACTTTCTCTATTTCCTTAAATTACTGAAAATGCAGAAGGATTTGCACTGGGAAATTTTAGGGTGCATTCATTTCAGAAAAGTTACATTCGCTTTCTTGGAAAATTAGAAAATATAGATGGGAAATTGAAATTAGTGTTCAAAATAAATTTTTTTTCGAAAACAGAAAATCAATTTTCTCTTTTAAATTTATATAAAATTTACAGAACACATTTAACACGTTTTTCAATTTTCCACTTGTTATAAAACTAGAAACAAGGTTTTTTTTATAATTTATCCAAAGATTTACTCAATTTATCTAAAGTAAATCTTCAATTATTTACCTTGTAATTTATCTAATGGTATGTAATTCATCTAAAGTAATTCTTTTATTAAATTAACAACAAATCAATCAAGGTCATTGTTTCTATTTTTCTATTTTAATGCCAAGTAAACACATTCTGCAAACATTTTCCATTTTTCTATTAAAAAAAGAAGAAATAAAAAAATGTTTCTCACAACTAAAGACACCCTTGATTTCTCAATAGCATATGCCTATATTTCATGTCACCCTCACCCTAAATTTGAAATCTCACCAATACCAGTATCATGCATACATAGAGAGTAGGAGCTATTAGTATTATTTTAAAAGCTTAAGTTTGTATGCAAAAGGAAGATTATCTTATATACTTATTAGATAGTTCATCACGCACGTGATCTTGGTACATTCTTTTTATCGTTATTATATTAAATTAAAATAATTGTAAAATTTACAGTTAAGTGAAATAGATATAAATTATAATCTTAACTAGGAATTTAATTAAAAGTTGTGTTCATAAAATTAAGCTCAAATAATATCAAATTTATTATAGTACGATGCACACATTCTCAACAACAAACCATGCATCTTTTCTATACCTTTCTCCTTATCATAATGTGTAGCTCTTTCCTCATTATCATAAACAACCTTCTCCTACTATTCTACCATTTACTGTATACCAAATCATTATGACCTCTATCATAGATCACCATTTTTCTGTTCTTCTTCTATCCGCTATAAATCACTTTCCCCTTAGCACTCACATCTCCATCACAAAGCATCCTCTCTATACCCTTTATAATTTTGTCACAAACCACATACCCTACGTCCTTTTCCCCCATCATTGAAGGGGATTTTTTCCATGCCTTTCTATCTTTCGCCAAACTTCATACTCCCTAATAAACCACATGTATACCCTTTTTCTCTCCTTCATAGTTCACTTTTCTCACACCACTACACACTCAAACCATTTTTCTTTACCTAGAAAACAAATTTACTCTTCATTTTATTCCATACTAAATAGAATAATAGTAACATATAAAAGGCAAATCCTAATTTTAAATTAGAATATATAGAATGAAATGATACCAATTATTGTATATTAAAAGTAGAATCTAATTGAATTTAGTTCAAAAAAGTTAAAAACTACTTTAAGGTAACACACATTTTATTAAAAAAAATTCCCCTAGGCCATTTTCTTTCCTTTGTTGCTCATTCTTTCACATGTTGTTGATGACAAAAGTCTTGGCAATTCCAATGTTTAAAGGATGCACTTAAAGATTTCTGCTCATTTTAAGATTATCATTTTCTTATCATGTAATTAGGACTCTTTCTTTATATTTCTTTCTATTTTGGGATTTCTTTCCCATATAAATATTTTTTGGACGCCTTGTAAAGTTTAGTCATTCCTAATAAAGTTTTTATTTTTTTATCATATTTTATGCAATTTACACATTATGTCGCATCATCATGTGTGAGCTCCTATATTCTTCACATCTTGTACTCGTGATCCTCAATAAGGAAACAAGTGGGTTGCCTGGGGGTTGCTTCCCATGCACACCCTGAAGCTTAAGTTAGTCTTCAATCAAGAGTTATGAGTTAAGTGCAGAAAATGACAGTCCTATAGAATGATTGCAAGACAAATATTCATAATTGTAGTTGGCGATAAAATGTATGTCAGTTCTGCATGTACTTCTATTTGCTTGGCTCTCTTTTGTTGGGCCTTGGTTGTTAAGCCTTTAAAGTTTTGACTTATATCACATCAAGTTATTTTTTAAAATTAAATGTAAGAGCTTGTTTGAGAATAAAAGCATTTAGCTTATTTTTAACACAAGTCATTAAGTATTTAGCATTTCTTTTTTTCCTCAAGTCATGTCACTCAGAATCACTCTCTCTGCATATTATTTATTATTAAATAATCTGTTATCCATTATATATTCACTAAATCTCACTCTTCCCAAAAAAACCTTAAACCAATTTTAATTTACACAATTAGCATAAAAAGAAAAAAAATAATTTACAAATTTATTATCATACTGACATCGAATTGATAATTTTTATCTATTCAATATTTAAATCAATTTTCCCATAAAGTAATTATTGAATTAGAAAAGCAATTATATTTATTTAATAAATAAATAAATAAAATAATTCAAATTATTTAAAGGTATTTGAGTTTTTATTTTGAATAATTTAATCTTTAATTTTATATACATGTTTGAATTTTTTACATTTACACTTCTATTTTCTAGAAAATAAATATCTATGCAAACTCATCCTACTGTTGATTTTCTAAAGGTATAATTCTTTTGTAGAATTAGAATTCAATATGTATAGTAAATAAAAGCGTTCCTAATACTTCGCTATTAAAAGTATATTGGTTTATTAGTTCTATAATTAGGTGAATCTAAAATTGTCTCCATACCACTACGGTTACGAGCATTTAGTATAATTTTTTTGCACTGACATTATATCAGAATTATAATTCAATATGTACAGTAAATGAAAGAGTTCTTAATACTTTGCTATTAAAACTAAAAATACTTTCCTACAATTAGTTCATTAGTTCTCTAATGAGGTGAATCTAAAATTGTATCCACGCCACAATGGTTACGTGCTGCATTAATTTACCATTATGTATACGTACTGAGTTTAATAACGGTATAAGAGACTTTTTTTTAGGTATAGACAACAAAATAATAAGCTGAATTGACAGCAAAGTATAACCGACGTACTTGAAAATGAAGGATCGTTGATTTAACCGATCTAGTATTCCGCCAGAACTCATAATAGTTTCCACCCTTCTTTGTAGGTTTGCATTCCTAGACACGAATAGAAGAAGCTCATGATAGAACAACTGTCATTAGGTAATCCAAAACTACACCAAAGACGTAAAAAAAAAAAAATTATATACCTTTTCAGAAGCTTCTCCAGATTGAGGAATATTTTCATAGTTCTTATACTGTTCTAACCTAGTTTGTCTATACTTTTCACGGGATATACTTAGTCTCTCCCATGGGATTCCCTGGATATCTTTTCCTCCCCTAGCCTCTGCAGCTGATGTATCTGCTATTTTATTGTCCTGCGAATAAAATAGATCCATTCATCCACCCACCCAAAGAAAAATACAAGAGTGTAAACAATCCTACTACCGAGATCATAACATAAAAATTAAAGTAAACATACAGAATATCGTGGAACAATAGATAATTGATTAGTGAATAAAATGACAAACCAAATGATCATATTCCTCATCATCATCCGACTCTGAATCACCCGTGAATCTACCACGAAAATACACATCATCATCCACTTCAGCCGTCTCATAATCATCTGCTGCATCATCCATTTCATCCCCTTGATAATTAGACATGTCTCTAGCAAATTTATTCCTGAAACAACAAGAATTCCAGATCATATGTGATGTAACCTATTTCCAAGAAGAAAAAAAAGGTGCAATTCAAAATTGTCTCCTTTAATCCAAAGAAAAAACCCTTAAATTATAAAAATGATCGTAAACTAGTCTTACTTCGTAGAGCAAAAACTCCAGTTGAATAAGATTAAACCCAAAACAAAAGAAAGTACGAAAAGAAGGATACATCTTTTACACTTCCTAATTTGGGAGTGATGAGGCCTTTGTTTAGAGTGAAATTGAAAAAAAAAATCGCTAGGAAATTGCTGTTTTATAACAGAAGTACAAAGGGAAATGGTTTCAAAAATTCCAAAATTTGAATGTAAAACTGATTTTGAACTCAATATAACCACCCCTTTTCGTTTTCTTCCAGCGGGTAACTTATGTAAGAGAAACATCAATCAGAATCCAGCAAAGTAAAGATTTTGTAATTCGGAAAGAAAAAATCAAAATAATATCAGATGACAGTGGCAGTAACAATACTTGTTATCAAGCATCTACAATTTCTTGTTTTCTCCCCTTATTATCCTTTACTGCCTTAATAAACTAAACCTTGTTGAATGAACTATCCTATATTCTTAACCTTTTGAAAGGGCCTATCCATAAAGTTATTCTCAAATCAGAATTTCTGATGAGTTATACTTCTCCAATTTAGCAACTCAATCTTTCAGCTGAAACATAGAAGTGTTAACTAGAAAGAACCAGAAATTCAACCTAGCACTTGAAGCAGATGAAACAAAGAGATTGACACCCAATAGATATATCCTCGTAAGACTAAAGAACTATTTAGCATAGGCATAACCCCAAAAGGCAGTATAATCACACTTTTACAATCATACTAGTCATCTTTTGCTTTAGCAATACTGGCACTTTGATGTCTACCCGTTCATGACAGCCTGATACCTATATAATGTAGGCTTGATTTGGTAATTTGAACCTCTGGCTTGCTTTCGATGAATAAACTGTAAGTTCAAAATTTAAGAAGGGTGGTGTAACTTGTAAGCTATTGTTCCTATTTTCACCAAGTTCTTTCTTATTGCTCTTGCATTGTATCATAGTATATGAATTTTTTTAAAAATAGCTGAACTAATCCAAGCAATTTAAGGACTATATTCTTTTCCTTCTTTCAGATCTGTGTTAGAGTGCCTTGACTTGATCCTCAACAACCTTGAACCAAACTACTTTGAGAGTTCAAACCAAAGTTTTAAATCAATATTTTTCTCGGAAATTTGCAGTAATTTATTTAAATTTCTTCTTTTTAATTGGATTCATTCCCATAATCCCATTCATCAGTGTTTTGGCCATTTTTACCCTCTGATCATCAACCTAACTACAGTACAGAGGATCAAGACTGCGACAATAACTTGATCAGTTTTGCCTTTCATCGTGATTATCCATCATAACGCCACCTTGCTCATTCGAAAATCATTGCCAAATTCATCCATAATTAGCCAAAAAAATATCTGCATCTACCAGATTCCTTCATAATTAAATAAAGCATACAACCAAAATCAATTTTTCGTTAACCAAAACTTCCCGCACATAACTCCAACAAAAAATGCAACATAAATATGCTGCATCAGGAACATTTAAATTTGAACTATTTCTCTACTTCGAGGATTAAAGTGCAACGCGAGAAAGAATCTGTGGACAAAGAAAAACTAAGAATATTCCTGTTCCCCCTCCTGCATTTACAGATCTTCCAGGCAAGGAAGCACCTTTTCGTCCCAAAAAATGACACCAATAACGAGTATCAGCCTAATCAAAGATACTAATTACAATTGTGAAGATAGCGACGACACACTCCATCGCCTCAAGTCAATGAACAAATACTAATTTTGTATCACGAACACATTCAACATCGACCTCAGAATCCTCTAAAAGATTAAACTGTTTGTCAATTATGAAGCAAAGTTCTCTTCTCTCATCTCCTCGGAAAGAAAATTTTATATAAAACTATGATCACGATAATAACAGTATCTAAATAACTGAAAATAAATAAATAAAATTCGGAGAATAAGAGGAGATAAAATACCTCGGATAGGTATTCTGAGAAGATGAAAAATTGGATCTTAGGATTAGGAGATGATCTGGGTATTTGCAACCGAAAGAGGAGAGCGTCGTCGATTGCGTCGAGGAAGAAGAAGAAGATTTAGTAGAATATGAAACAAGTAGAGGATGATAATGATGTGGGCTGCATATTTACCACCACTCCCACCGTCTTCTTCTTCTTAATCTCAGGAAGAGAGAGAAAAGATCGGATGAGACCAGCTGCCTCTTTATATTAGTAACCGCTGCTTTCTTCTAATAAAATCTTCCCCAACCATAATTAATTAAAAATAATTATATTATTATTACTCCTCAACACAGAAGAACAGATTTTCCTTTTTTTATATCTCTATTACATTTTCTTTCCTTAAAACAGAAGAAATTTTATTAATTTTTTCGTTTTATAAAGAGTGATCATTGACCGCACAATTTTTGTGTCCTAAAAATATAAAGACAAAAAAAAGAGAAATATAAATTATGAAATATTAATTGGATATAGCTCCAGTCTCTATAGGTTGATTCTTAGTTCTTCTGATTTTGTTCTTGATGAATATGTGATTTGAGGGCCTTTGCAGCTCGTTCTCAAATCGAATTGAAGTCCTTGAGGGCCTTGGATTGATCTGAACGGAACTTTTTGATTTTGTTGGTGGAGGAATAAGGGGTCTTAGTAGCTTTTTCTCGATCTACGATACGGTTGGATGGAAGAATGGCTAGGGCACAATGGCTTAGTCTCGACGACTCTTTTGATCTCCGCTATGGATGGAGGAATGACGAGGGCATGATGGCTCGGTTTCAACAGTTCTCCCTTGTTCTTGGAATGAAAGCTTGAGTTGTCACTTTTGCATAGCTCTCTTGCCTTCAATTTTTCTTGCATTTGCAGTTTTAGCCCTTTTAGGATTAGAGCAACTTGATGGTTTGTCCTTTTATAGTTTTAGCTTGTGCAGTGAACTTGATTTTGTACCTTGCAGTTTTAGCTCATGCAGGCTATAAGCGATCTTGAACTTGGTCTTTGTACCATGCAGTTTTAGCTCGTGTAGGCTAGGAGCAATATTAAACTTGATCTTTGTACCATGCAATTTTAGCTCGTGTAGGCTTGGAGCAACCTTGAACTTGATTTGTTTTTTCTTGAGAGTTTAGCGTTGAGGAACTTCTTGTCTTCCTTTACTTTCGGTATATGAAAATTCTTTCCTTAATTATTGGGAAATAAGATCCCATGTTTTCCCAATGTTGATTAGATCATATAGGACACTCATGCCCCCAAACTTAAACTCGTAGCATTCAATTGTTATGGACGCCTAAGTGATTCAAAAATAATGAGTTGCATTTGCAAGCTTGAGAGTTGAATTTGCATTTGTGATGGTTGCCATATTTGAAGCTTCCTCCAAAATGATGTCTCCTCTTTATTGGAGTTCTATGATCTTATCTTTTGAAGCGACATGTTTCTCTATTAGATGGTCAACCAAAGCAGTGGTACTTGCAATACTTGGGATGTCCTTCTTGCTAAAATTTTCAATTCGTTTTATGGTGGAAGCTCTGTAAGATTTGTTTCAAGGAGTTCCTCTAGCATCCTCGGCATATCAGAATCTGAAAAGGAAAAACATTTTCTTGCTTCTCATTTAAATGCGTCTTGATTTGAACTTTTGTTTTCCTTTTTTGTAAGCTTGAAAAATTATACAATTGATAATTGTAGATTCCTCCTTATCATTGTAAATGTTCTTGAATTCTCCCTTTGTCTCTTATACATATGGAGCATGATTTACTATAGTATTGAAGCTTAACTCCATAACGCGTGATCGAGTAACAAGTTCTTGAAAAGATTTTTGCTTTTTACCTTGAAGGATATAACTTAGCTCCCAATGCACACCTTGAATGCACATTTGAATTTTTGAATTTGTGGAGAGGCGATCTTTGCAGTTGAGGCTTAGATTTCTCCAGCGATTGATGTAGTCTATGACAACTTCCCCTTCATGTTGGCAAGAGTTAGTGAGCACAATCAAGTTGATTGTGTGTCAAGTGTTGTATAAGTGTTTTAAGAACTCATGCTCAAGTTGATCCTAACTATCAATTAGATAATGTTGTCATCAATATACCAATCAAATGTGTTTCCTTTAAGTGAGCAAACAAATTGATTTACCATGAGATCGCCATACGTTCCCGCATTATTGCATGTCTCCAGGAAGTGAGCTACATGTTGCCTTGGATTTCCTTTGCTATCAAACTGTTGAAACTTTGGCAGTTGGTAATTGGCGGACATCATCATCATGTCTATTAGTTGAGTGTACGGCTTTTATTGATGTAGAAAAAATGAACAACTTTATTGATATTTTCTTGAGTTAATTCTTTGGCTGTCGCATTCAATTGATCAACATGGATTGTGCCGTTAGCAACTTATATCATGCATGGTATCACTTTTTGCTCTTCATTATTTAATCTCTCTCCAATTTCCCATGTAGATTTGTTGTTCATAATGGTGTCAACAACAGCAGCAACATCCGAGATATGAAACGTGAATCAAGTGGCAAGTTTCCAACATTGGTCGACGGTCCTGCTCCCGTAGTGCCTTTGGTTGTCCTAGTTTACTTTTTTGGTGGCTGATTTGACATTTTTTAGAAAAGTAAGGGTTAGGGTTCGATTTTGTATGAAACACGGATTTGTGGCAATTTTGAGTGTTTTTTGTTGAAAGAATAGGCAAATCTAGTTGGGTTTGAATCGAAATTGAATAGTTAATGCCAGGTCTTGTGTGTTTTGGACGAAGGATACTCAAGTGAGGGAGAGAGGGAAGACTTCAGTCGGGTTTGTTTGAAGTGGGTAAGTGTGGGTTTTGTCTAAAATAGCATTTTTAATGCCCCTAAATCATCGGTCACTCGAGTGATATCAGACTTTACTCGAGTGATCCACCCTTTATTTCACTCGAGTGAATCTTTTTACCTTACTCGAATGATTGATCCCTTGGATCACTCGAGTGAACCTTTTCACCTTACTCGAGTGATACATCCCTTAGATCACTCGTGTAATATTTTTATTTTACTCGAGTGACATTTTTTCAGAACGCCTAGTTCATGCCATTTACTCACGGAACACTTTCTCTTACTTAAGTAAACAATCAACACATCTTCTTCAATTTTCTTCAATTTTCCACTTCCAATAATTTTCCACCACACAAAGGATATAGTTATGGACATTTATGGATCATTTTATTGTAAATGAATGCAAATGATATAAACAATTAAAACATCAAATACAATCATAAATCATTCACATTACACATGCCCAAACGAAATCGAATTGAGTTACAACTTTTTTTAACCAAAGGTTTTGTAAAGACGTCGGGCAACTGGTCATTTGTTCTCACAAATTTCAAACAAATGTCACTTTTTTTGCAAATGATCACGTAGAAAATGATGTCTAATTTCTATATGTGTTTGTTTTACTAGAAAAATAAGATTTTTGCTTAAATTAATAGTATTTGTATTGTCACAAAAGATAGAGAAATTCTTAAGAACAATAACATAATCAAGCAATTGATTTTTAATCCATAAAACTTGAGCACAAGAGCTTCCCACAAATACATATTTGGATTCGGCCGTGGAAGTAGCAACACTTGTTTGCTTCTTAATTGCTCAAGAGATTAAGCATGATCCTAACAAATGGCATGTACCATTGATGCTCTTCTTATCTAATTTGCAACCACCAAGATCGACATCATTGTATGCAATTAAATCAAAATCAAGACAAGATGGATACCATAAACCTAAACCTATGGTGCCAATCAAATATCGAAAAATTCTTTTACATGCAATCAAATGAGACTCTTTTGTATTGAATTGAAAACGTGCCCATAAATATGTAGCAAACATAATATCAGGTCTAGAGGCGGTTAAGTAAAGTAGAGAACCGATCATACCTCAATAAAGCTTTTGATCCATCGGTTTCCCATCCTCATCCTTTTCAAGTTTTAATGTTGAGGTCATTGGGTTGGCATTTCTTTGCATCCATCAATCTTGAACTTCTTCAACAACTCTTTGGTGAACTTTGATTGATGAATGAAAATTTCATCCTCGAGTTGTTTGATTTGAAGTCCGAGAAAGAATGTTAGCTCCCCTCATCATGCTCATTTCTAATTCTCCCTTCATAAGTCGACAAAATTCTTTACACATAGAAGGGTTAGTAGCACAAAATGTAATATTATCTACATATATTTGGAAAATAAGAATATCATCACCATTTTTCTTAACAAAAAGAGTGTTATCAATATGGCCCCTTGCATAGCCATTTTGAATTAGAAAAGTACTTAACCTCTAGTACCATACCTTTGGTGCTTGCTTCAACCCATAGAGAAATTTGTTGAGATTGAAGACAGTTGGGATGTTCATGATTTTCAAAACCCGAAGGTTACCTTACATATACTTATTCTTGAATGTACCCATTTAAGAAAGCATTCTTCACATCCATTTGAAAAAGTTTGATCTTCTTGTGTGAGGCAAAATCACATAGGAGTCGAATTGCTTAAGTCTTGCAACTGGAGCAAAAGTTTTTTCATAGTCAAGTCATTCCTCTTGGTTGAAACCTTGAGCTACTAAGGCTTATTTTTCATTGATTTGTCATTCTCATCAATTTTAACCCTATGCACCCATTTTGTTCCAATTATTGTCTTTCTTTTAGGTGCTAGAACCAATTTCCATACATTATTTCTATTGAATTGATTGAGTTCTTCTTGCATGGCTTAAACCTAACATTCATCTTCTAAAGCTTCTTGAGTATTCTTAGGTTCAACAATGGAGATGTATGCAAAGTTGCTTTGGAACTCATTCAAGGCTCTTCTTTTTTTAACTCCTTCTCCAATGTCTTCAAACACTTACTCTATTAGATGATCTTTCACTCTTGCCCAATCTTTTGGAAGTGAAGTAGATGCACTTTCATCATTTTTGGCGGGCTCTTCATTGATGTTTAGCCCTTCCAAGTCTTTTTGAATTTCATGATCATCTTTTTTTTTTCAAATCACCTACATCATCATCAACAACTACCTTTCCTGGGGGCTAAATCATATCATCAAATTTAACATAACTAAATTTCGCAACAACTATAGTTCTAGAATTAAATACCCTATAAAATTTGCTATTAGTGGAGTAAACAAGAAAAATTTCTATATTCGATTTAGCATTGAATTTTCCTAAGTTATCTTTGTCATTATTCAATGTAAACACTTTGCAACCAAATAGATGAAAATAAGAAATGTTAGGTTTTTTACATTTTCATATCTCATCTGATCCTTTCTCAATGTACCCGGTTGATGATGTAGCAAGCGGTGTTCATAGCTTTAGCCCAAAAGTATTTGGAAGATCAAACTCATTTAGCATCGTTCTACACATTTTTGCCAAAGTCTGATTCTTCCTTTCTACCAAACCATTTTTTTGTGGATTTCTTGGTGCCAAAAATTATACTTCATACCATGCTTATCACACCAATCTTCAACAGGTTTGGATTTAAATTCTCCTTTATGATTGGTTCTAATGGCAATGATAGACTTGTTTTTTTCATTTCGAACCAATCTACACCACTTAGAAAACTCGTTAAAGGTATCATTTTTATTAGTAAGGAATCTAACCTATGTAAATCTAGAGAAATTATCAATAATCACTAAGGTATATAATTTACCACGTAAGCTAACATGTCAAGATGGACCAATCAAATCCATATGCACAAGTTCTAATATCCTAGATGTAGAAATCTCTTCCTTTGGTTTAAAACAACTTTTAGCATGTTTACCCCTAATGCATGGTTCACACAAATACTCTTTCGTAAAATACAATTTTGGTAAACCTCTAACAATTTCATTTTTACAAGTTTTGAAACCAAAGGCAATGGTGCATGACCTAATCTTTTATGCCACAAAAATGCATTTTCATCTAAAGACATCAAACATTTTTCATTGAAGGATGATGCATCATGCAAGTTCATAACAAAAATGTTTTCATGTCTAAAACCAATAAATGCAATTTTGTCATCTTTTAAAACTGTACAATGTGACGTCGGTTTGGGGTACAATCAGTTCACCGGGAAGATCGCCCTCCTAATTCGAAGTTTTTTTCCTAAAAGTTTCAACCTTGTTGACTATGACAACAGTCACGACTATGGCACAGCGGTACGCTCTGCTCTCTCGCAACCCCTACTCTAATCAAAAGACTAAAGACCCTACTGAAGATTCAAAAGGCGAGCACTGATCAGTATTTGCCCCTTACTGCTCCGTGGGGTTGCCAAACTACGATGAGAGTTTCGCCTTTTGAAGCGTCAGTCGTGTAGGGCGATAGAGCCAGGCCGAGTCAGAAAGGCTTTAATGACCCCTTTTTCATATTAGGGAAAGGATAGTGAGGGGAATAGGGGGAAGTCCTCGGCCCGATCATCGAATTTGCTCCAACAAACAATCATGCTTATATAGTCAAAGCTCAAATCTAACATCATAATCGATATCTCACATTGAGAAACACTTAACAAATTGTGTTGCTATCCATCAACTAAATAGAAATTATCAATTGTTAATAAATGTTCATTACCTACTTTACCAATACCAATGCTTTTATCTTTGTTGTTGTCACCAAATATGACATGTCCTTATTTCTTCATTTTGACATCAACAAATAAACTTTTGTTTCCACTCATATGTTTTGAGCATCCACTATCAATGTATCACGTGCTTGAAGATACTCTATTCTTGACTTGCACCTACAAAAATAATTTTGTTTGATTTTAATGGTACCCAAGCAACTTTGAATCCTTTTGAGTTAGTCACATGAACCAAGTTTAGAAGAATAGTTCCTTTAGGAATTCACGTCTATTTCACCTTGATTATTCTCCGTAAAATCATACAACAATATGCATTATGTCCAACTTTCAAACATCTAGTGCAAGTAGGCAATCCAAAGTTCAAAGAATTATTTTTGTCTTGATTAGAAAACTTGTTTAAAAAAGATGATTCTCTTTCAAAAGAATCACATCCTAAAACATGTTTAGACAATACAAATCTTTGCAAATAAAGAAATTTTTCAAACTTTTTATTGCCACAAGAGAATTTATTAATAACATATGAAAATTCTTTTTGTATCCTATCAATTTCATCACTCAACTTTGTTGTTCAATCAATCAAGATGAATGATCAATAGAAGTATCATTGAGATTTTCTAACAAAGTTCCATTATCAATCTCTAAATATTTGTTTCTCTTTTCCAAGATCTTATTACATTTAAAAAAACTCTTCAAAATCATAATTAAATGATTCAAATGCATCAAAAAATTCTTTATGAGAAGAATTATTTACCTCATTATCCTCTTCATCACTTGAGTAGGAGATTTGAGCCATAAGTGCAAGGTTCACTTTTTCCTTGACCTCATCATCATCTTCCTCATCAATCCATGTAGCAACAAAGACCTCTTTCATCTTGCTCCTCTCATATTGTGGTCTAGAGGTGGGAACTCTACAATCTTTAGCATAATGGCCCGAGTTTAACATTTGTAGCACCCATCATCATTCTTCTTCTTGTTGTAGGAATAAAGTTCTTCTTGTAGTCATCCCTAGTTTCCTTATTTATATCCCTCTTCCTCCTTTGCATTAGAGATTTTTATCTCCTTATGTTCTTGGAATAGAGGGCTAGCTCGTCATTTCCTCACTTTCTTCTTCATCATCACTAGTCACTTTCTTGGCTTTAAAGGCTAAGTTCTTCTCTTTCAGTTTGACTTGGAGCTTTTTGTCTTTAGCACAATCTCATAGTTAATGAGAGAACCAATGAGAGCACTAAACTCCATTTTGTTCAAATTCTTCGACATCATAATTGTCGTAACTGTTGCATCTCATTCCTTTGGCAATGACCTCAAAATCTTCTTTATCTTTTCACTACCTAAAATTGGCCTACCAAAAGAAGCAAGACCATTAGTATCTCAAAAAATCGACCAAGCATACTAGTTATGCTTTTTCCTTCCTTCATTGAGAACAACTTGTAGTCATGCAACATCATGTTAATCTTTGTCTCTTTGACTTCAGTAGTTCCTTCATGATTCACCTCCAAATCTCCCAAATCTCCATAGCAGTTTCACAACATGAGATTCTATTGTGTTCTTCATAATTCAAGGCACAATATAAGAGTTGAGTTGCTTTAGAGTTTGAATGGATTTTCTTCCAATATTCATCACCAAAATCTTTATACTCCTTTAGTGAGCCATCTTCCTTTTTTGGAATTTCGGGACCTAGCATGATCACCTTCCAAATTTCAATGTCATAGAATTGAATGTAGATATTCATCCTTTTGTTCTAAGAGTTGAAGTTAGAGCCATCGAACAAAAGAGGACGATTTATCACATAACCTTCAGTGTGTGTTCCAATATTCAAAGCCATCCCAGATCTTTGACTCTTTGGATGTTAAGTCGCTTCAAATAAGAGCCCAAAGCTCTGATACCAATTGTATAGTCAATTACCACACTTGAAGGGGGATGAATAGTGTGGTTAGTGTAGCTTTCAAATTTTTTTGAAATTAACACAAGTTAATGGTGTAGAGAAGAAAGAACACAAAGACTTATAGTGGTTCGGCCAACTCGTTGTCTACGTCCACTACCTAAGTATCACCACTTAGGATTTTCACTAAAAAAATTCACAAGATTACAACTTCACTTTCTAGCTAAGTGAGAACTCTTATAACGCTCTTAATTCAGGTTCAAGAACAAAACCAACCTAAGGAACCCTTTGATCCCACTCACAATCACTCTTAAAATGTGTTTTCCAAACACTCACCAACAATGTATCATCTAGTGATTCAAGCAATGAAGATAGAAATAAATGAACAATGTACTTGTATCAATAAAAGAGAGTAAATCAATGCTTTGGCGTTTGGTTGTTGTAGGAAATAAATGCTCAAGTGTTCTTAGTTCTTTTCTGAAGTGTCCTTGAGGTATTTATAGCTTTCTAAGTTGAAAGAGACGTTGAGGGATTGATTATAGCCGTTGTGAGATAGATTAGTCATGCATTTAATGCTGACAAAATACCTTACTTGAGTGAGCCTGCTCTTGAAATCAATCCCCCAAATACATTTCTTGAGTGAGCTATAAGTTTACTCAAGTTAGCCAATTATATGACCGTTGAGACCACCAACCCTCGGCATTTAAACTCTAATTTTGTCAATCATAGGTATAATCATTTTGCCTTCATGTGATTACTTGAGTGAAGGATATCAATTACACGAGTGAGATGGCATATAGATTACTCGAGTGAGCTTTTTCTGGTTACTCGAGTGATCTGACATATGGATAACTCGAGTGATGCTTTCTTGTTACTCGAGTGAGTGACTTCAACCAGTAGCCCTTGAAGGTTTGTATTTCTCGAGTGATGTTATGCATTTAATTGAGTGAGATTTCTTGAACTTTTCCTCTGGTCACCTTGTATTACTTGAGTGAAGTATTGAGTTACTTGAGTGAGATTTCTTGATCTTTGCCTTTGGTCATCTTTCATTACTCGAGTGAAGTCTTTCATTACTCGAGTAAGATTTTTAGGCACTTTGTTTACTCAAGTGAAGTGGTTCATTACTCGAGTGGGGCTTTGACGGGATTGAAAAATCATCTAAGTATCAAATGTCATTTTATGCATCATTAAAACATAAAGGGATTTAGATTTTAACCACCTTTGGTTCAATAGCGAGCGGGTCTATGTACAATTGCCAACCGAGATTGAAGAACTTTGAATGGTCTCTCGACCTCTTTTCTTGCAGCTTCTTCTATTTGTTTGAACTTAAGCCTCTTTAAGTCTTCTGGATATGAAAAAATTTTAACAAACGTTGCCCATTCTAGATATATACCATCAACAAGGTAATATCCTTTTGTATATGTTGTCCCATTAAGACTCAAATAAACTTCTATAGCATACCCATGCAATACATCATTAAACAATGGTAATTGGTTGAGCACATTTATATCGTTATTCGAACTAGTAACTCCGAAGAGTGCGTGCCATATCTGTTGGAATTTGTGACTAAAATATGACATTCATATAAGGATAACACAACGGAAATAACAAAAACAATTATC
>CAODLS013824936.1:0-13584 GCA_948243855.1 Flueggea neowawraea
GGTTTTTGGGGAGGCATGCTATTGGTCGACTTATTGAGATGAACTACCAAACTCGGATTGGCATGTTGGCAGCTGGGGCATATGGACTCCCTCAATTTCGGATGCGAGTTTTCCTTTGGGGTGCTAATCCTACAAAGGTAATTAGCCATTAATGTGACTGATGTATTAAAGCATACATATTACTCTATTTTTCTTTTAAAATGAATCTTCGTGTTGTGCAGAAATTGCCACAATTCCCACTTCCAACTCATAATGTCATTGTAAGAGGCGTTGTCCCTGTCGAGTTTGAGGTAATTGGTCATTATTTTGTTTTCTTTATCGTTGGGAGGTATTCTATGGCACTTGAAAGTTAAGTTTTGATGGGCATAGAAAAAGGAAAACTACTTGTTACATCTTTAAATGAATACAATATGCTTTTATTCCGTGTTCACCTTTATTTTCGTTTTGATTTTGCAGGGAAATTTAGTTGCTTATAATGAGGGTAGCGTGGTGGAATTGGAGAAGAAGCTTTTCTTGGGAGATGCCATATCCGACCTACCAGCAGTATGTTATGTCTCTGCTTTCTACTATATTTATTGTCTCCACTTTTATGTCCTTATTAACACATTTTTTGCTGTAATTAGGTTGAAAATAATGAACAGAGGGATGAAATGGAATATGAACAAGATCCCGAAACAGAATTTCAGCGGATGATTCGATTGCCGAGAGATGGTAAGCAATGATTGTTCATCATTTAAGAATAGCAGGGTGGATTTTGTCGTTCTAGCTTGCTTGGGCTTGGAATTTTTATTCTAGCTCGAAGTGTAAAATCTTTTTGGACGTGTTCAATGGCATCCTAATTCCTTGTTTTACTTTCGTGCTATTCTGGCCAATCACCGTGATATTTAAACTCTTAAAGAAATACAATATACAGGTGATGTCTTATACCTCAAGCCTAATCAAAACTTTTTTTAAGATCTGTGTTACGGAAGCTGAAATATTTTTATTATACAATGTATCTGTATTCAGGTGAATCATTCTTAATATGTAGAATGTTGCGATTTATGGCATCCTTAATTTTCTTTACTGGCATTCTCATTTTTCAGCATCGCTGACTACTATAGAATATTGAGATTTTAATTCTTTTACTCATGCAAAATTTTTAGGTTCTGTATCAAAGTCAAGACAGTTGCTCTATGATCATCGGTCATATGAAATGAACAATGATGATTACCAGCGTTCTTGTCGGATTCCTAAGAAGAAGGTATTCGCCTAGTCTTTTATGCTTCACGGCTCCTGTATCACTACGTTTGAAAGTCTCGTTCTAAATGGTTGAATCTGTCATCTTCTTATTTAGGGTGCATGCTTCAGAGATTTACCAGGAGTTCGAGTCCGTCCTGACGGCAAGGTTGAATGGGATCCTGATGTTCCAAGAGTTTATCTGGATTCAGGAAAGCCTTTGGTAAATATTTTTTTCTTGTTTCACATATTCCTGTTTTTTACATAGTTTGAAATTTACACGGTAATGTGGTTGATATAACTTTCTTTTGATTGTAGGTACCTGATTATGCAATGTCATTTGTAAATGGGACATCATCAAAGTTAGTACTGTCATTTTTCTATTCATTTTTCAATGCTGTTAGGACCCTTACTGACATGTTTGATTGCGCCGTGATTGATTTGCAGACCATTCGCGCGGTTGTGGTGGGATGAGACTGTGCCAACTGTTGTCACGAGACCTGAACCTCACAACCAGGTTGGAATGACTTCTTCCTATTGAGGAATAGTTTACCCAATCAGCTAATGCGTTGTTGTTACATTGTGTGTGCTGATATTTGTTCTTTATATCATTGCAGGCAATTTTACATCCTGTGCAAGATAGAGTTTTGACAATTCGAGAAAATGCAAGGCTTCAAGGTTTTCCGGATTATTATCAACTTTGTGGACCAGTGAAAGAAAGGTGTGCATATATCAGTTAACTTGTTCTTTTTTCCTCCTTTGAATGGTTTTCCTCGATATGGGAAACAAATCCAGGGCAGTTTCTAATGTTGTATCACGAAAACATGAATCTTCACTTGGTTATTACTTGATTCGTGGTGTGATGCATTTTTGCAATATTATGTCTAAGTTTTTGGTTTTTGTTTCGTCTTAGGTATATACAAGTTGGCAATGCTGTTGCAGTTCCAGTGGCACGAGCACTTGGCTACGCTCTCGGCTTGGCATTTCGAGGATGTGCTGGTGATGAACCTGTATTCTCGTTATCTAACAAATTCCCCAACATTTCAGAACCAAATTCTTTAATATCTTCAGAAGAGGATGATGCTTAATTGACTTGGGTTTTCCCAATTTGCTATTAGCTCAAGCATTTTTTGACATCCTTGGCAGAATTTAACACTTGATTTGAGTTCATTACTCATTCTCTCCGAGCACATGTATTCTATGAATTTCAGCTGAACTGTGGTATTATTGTAATTATTGAGGTTACTGAAAGCTTTTGGCTTCTATTTATGAAAAGAATTCTAGTCTTTGGAAGTCTTTGTCACGTCTGAAATTTTTCATGGATTTATGAGATTCATGTATATTTGATACTAGTTAATTTTTTTTTATCTATTTTTAGTGTATGTCTTAACACATATTGAATAAATTAATAAAGGACACATGAATGTGTGGAGATATGTACTATAAATAAATATTGATTTTATCTATTAAAAATATTCATCATTTATTAATTTATTTAGTATATGTTTTTAGAGTTGAAAGGGATTTGATAGATAACAAGAATTTCACTTGTTATCAAAGAATTTCAGTTAGTCTTGTGGAAAAGGTGAACGATGTTGAGAAAGTAATTTTATGCGAATTGAGACAAAATTGATTTCCTATTTTTTTTAATAAATTCAACAAGCGGAAACTTTGATCTGCTTGCATATCAAAGGCATCTCGAAGTGTATAATTATGTAAGTGTGTTAGTTCGGATTACGCTTTCTCGACCAATTTACGACTTCTCTGGGCATTACAGGGCAAAAAGTCCCAATAAGAAAAGAACACCAAGATATCTTTTGGACATTTTATCAAGCATGTGAAGTGTATGTGCTTCCTCTGTCACATGTCCACCTTGCCCTGCCACTTATAAAACTTGTAATTTGCAATAATGAATACAGGTGTTCTTCGCAACAAAACGAAAGCATCAACAAAGACAACGGGACGAAGCAAGATATGATCGAGCAAACTTGATTGGTCACACACAATGAGAAGATACAATGAGTCTTTTCTTCTCACTTCAATGCATAAAACGCCAAGAAAATTGCAACCCACTTCACTTCAGTACTTTAAGCTCCAACGAAGAAAATTATTGAATTTTAACATTGGATTTGACAGGAGGGAAAGGAGGCAATCTTAATACAGCTTCCTCGGTCTCAATGGGGTCTGATCTCAGAATCTGGCAAACAAAGTTTTGACAAGTTGAGTGATTAAAAACATCATAACAAGATTGCAGCATAAAAATCCATGTCAGTAATGTCACTGTGTTTGTGTCTTGTGAGTGTGGAAGAGAGAAACGGAAGTGAGGAATCCTTACAGGGTCTTGAAGGAGAGGCTTAGTGTCATCTTGAGCTGGTCTGAATGGAGGCTTTTGAGGCTTGGCAGCGGAGTTGCTGCCTCTGAGAGTTGTGTCGGTGGCTTCCATTGCGCTTAATTTCCACTTCGTAATGTTCCACCAAAATGAGTCTCAGCAAAGTATTGCTCGTCTCGTTCTATTTAGGCGTGAACAGATCAGTTCCTGGACTATTACCAATTTTAATGTTTAGCCCCCCGACCTATTTTCGATGATTTTTAACCCTAGAGCGTCTTTTGGGTTATATTCATATCTTGTTGACTAAATTTCGGTGTTTGTAGGGCTGGGCCTGGCCCGTGCTGGAGTATTATTTTCAGCCCAGTCGATTGGGCAGGGCTGAGTGGATTATTTGGCCCAGCCCACCCATTAAAAAAGGCAGGGCCCGGGTCGACCTATAGGCCAATTTTTTTTAAAAAATATTAATATTTTATATTTTTTTATAAAAATATAATTTAACATATACTTTATTATATAAATACTAAACAACTCTTAAATTTATAATTGACATCATTTTTACTAATTTATAACACATAATGTATCAAATTAATATTAATATACTATATATCATATATAAAAAAATTATATATAGTATATATATTCGGGCTGGTCCTCGGACTATTTCATAAGTCTTGGTCCGACCCTATTTTATTTAAAAAATATTCGGGTCGGGTGGGCCAAATACTACTAGCCCAGCCCACTCATTTATTCGGGCCGACCCATGAGCTGCGCTAAAATGCCTAGTCCTACGTAATTCCAATAATTCTCTTTTTCCACGTAGTATTTATCCCAAAAAGGCTCAGGAGGCTTCATGTTCAAAAATCATCACTAGTTGTAAGCTATATTTTTGTTGCTGCTTTATCATAATAAAATAAAGAATACGTACATTATACTCATTTGGAGGAATCATATTGATAATTAATTGCTTCAAGTAAAGTGAACGTCTGTCTAGAAGAGCTGTCACTCCAGCGAAATATCGTTCAATCTCATATTTATTTTTAAGCTTTTGCATCTTAACGACGGAAAGATTTCTCCATCCTATCTCACGATTGTTAGAACCTAAAGTAGATAAAAATAAAGGTCAATTATTTATTGTAATATTCTGAATAAGCATCAGTAGTGAAACAAGGAGTTACCGATAGAAAAAGCAATCACAAAAAAATTGATGATGAAATTTAAATTTACTCATGAAACATTTCAATTTTTTCTTTTTTGAAACGAGTATTCTCACTCTTCATTGTCCAGAATTAAGTAATTGAACAGTGAATCTGGCAGGAAACATGCCCTGCCGAGTCTACACAGATATAGAATCAAACGACATTGTTAAACAATAAGCAACTTGATCGTTGATCTCTTAATATGATAAATAAAGATAAGAAAAAAGAAACCAGAAAGGAGGAAATCAAAACGCGATAAATGCAGATAAGCGATAAACACAGATAACCAAAAATCGCAGTAACCGAAAAAATATACTTCTTTATAACATTTCCAATCGCTAATTCAACACATTCTGTCTTGATTTCTTATAATGCATATATAGACTACAAGAAGCAGAAAAAACCAAACCTTAAGGCACCGAGCTCCAATGGTAAGTTTGTTAACATGACGTAACCGTCGAATAATACCACTAACCACACCTTTAAATTTAATAGGCTTCGTATACCCGTGACGATACGGTTCCGACCAAATATCAATATTAGCTTCCACTGGCGACGAGACATCTGCCGAATTCAGCTTAATCTGCCAAATTCAGCTTAATTTGTCTTTCTCAAAAATCCCACTACGATCAAAGTCAAAAGTTTAGGCCCTCCAATCTCTAACTGATGCAACTTTTCTTCATCAATCCCGCAACGATCCAAAACTAATTCTTCCAAACTGGTATAAGTTGAATCAATAATATAGTTGCTATCCATACAATGTAAACCGCAACCATGCAACGTTACATACTGTATTGTTAGATGCACTCGTAAAATACCGGTGATAGTGTCTTTTTCTAACAATGTTCGTGTAATGCACAGAACTTTTATCATCTATGTAATGGACTCCAGATAAAGTCAGTTTTGTCAGAAAGCCATTTCTAAGCAGAAAATCAGTCAATTCCAATTCCCGTCCAGTGAAACGTAAACATATTTCTTGTACCTCGTGGCTGGTAGCAAAACGAAGCCATGATTCCAATTGATCTTTCAGTGAGTGTAATTCATATGGAAGGCCAGCAAGAACTTTTTTATCTTTGAAGAAGTGTACTTCGTCAAATTTTTGTCCACAAAGAAGGCAAAACGATAAAGTTCCCCTAAATTGCCTCCAATATCATTAAATCTATATTCGAATTCACAATAGAATACAAGAATAGGAATTGTGGTTCATAAGGAGTTCCAACGCCTTGATAAAGTACAAACCTTGATAACATCTTTTGCAGGCAAGAATGAAAGGATATAGTGTATAATGGCGTGATGCAGATCTCTAATCCGGTCTTTTGAAGTGTTCGCTGTCAGATTTTTGTCACATGGTAGCTTTGAGGTTTTGTGAGATAATGTTCCTTGTTTATCTTCTCCAGCGAGCTTTCGTTTTGACGTGGGCAATCCGGAATTTTTTTGCTCTGCTGTTTCTGCCATTGACAGTTTCTCTTGTGAAACAATAACAGGAAGTCATAAGCATCAAAAACAATAACAGCAATACCACAACTTGAAATCAAAACGAAACTGAATAAAGAATATATTCAGGAAATCATGGAGACAATCAAGCAACTATATGTATATCGGATATAATCAGTATAAATGGAAATATATTCTAGTCAGGATTATTTCATTTATCAGAAGAAAATCCTATAATGTACATATGCTGCTTCGTGATATTTTAGGCGTGGTAAGTCCAAATGTCCAGTCCCTAAACTATTAGCAATTTTAACCTGAAGCACCTCAACATATTTTATATGTTTTTCTAACCCCGGAGTCATTTTTTTTGGGTCATATTCATGTCAAAAGTAATATTTTTAGGTGTAACTAGAACATCTCAATAAGAATTTAAAATGAAGATTAGATAAAGTACCCTATTTAGCTGTAAAAAAAGTGCCCTATTTAATCCGAGACAACATAATTAGTCATCTTAAGCCCAAATTAAACAATATTTTTTTAGTAGAGTAGGAAATCACTTCATAAATTAATTAATTTGAACTTTTTTGACCATATAATTAGAGCATTTTTAATCTTTAATTCTGATAGAAGATCCAATTAATGTGGCTAGATAGATAGTATAACTTAATTCAATAGTTTAAATTACAACACGCATATTTGGGAGTTGAAAAACCTATGTAATATTATAAAATTGAGCCTTTTAAAGAATTTTTTTTGAATAGTTCCCGCGCCCTTTAAAAATAAAGAAAAATTAGTCGAGTGAATACAAACTATTTAAAAAAAAAAGTAAAAAGAAACATAGTCATTTGTTATTATTTTTTTCTTTCCTTTTCTATCTAAAAAAGACCACGGTAGCCGAGTAGTGAGGGTATGTTATCCTCAGCGTGAGGTTGTAGGTTCGAATCCGTTTGGGCTCACTCTCACAATGTTGAGTTGATTATGCCTCTACTACTCGTCCTCGATGAGGTGCTTCAGTGACTACACTAGTGCACGAGCCTAAGTCAGCTGCCGGTGTCAGTTATGGCTCTCGAGAACATTCCGTAGCGGAGAGATTTATTCGTCTGCATAGTCACGCCCAACAGAATACGCTATCTACTGGTCACATCGATTCCCCTTTTTCATGTAAAAAAAAAAGCCAATTATTGTCCAATTAAGGGGAGAATATGGGACAAAATCACATGTCAGCACTGAAGCACTCAATAGTTTTTACCACTAAAAAAGTGGTGCATATGAACTTCACCAAATCATATTAACTTGGAGAGTACAAAGGAACAGCCACACTACCACCAAAACAATATACAGCAAAATAAGTCCACCAAATCAAACACAAAATAGCCACATATACATCCATGTGTTATATAATGCACCAACTAGTACTACTCACTTTTACCTCCTACCCATTACCACACCACCAGAAATTATGGCTTCAACACCAAGACCTTCAAGTTTCACAGTCTCAGAACAATGGCTCTTAATGGCAGCAAGCATTTTGGTCTGTGGGTTTCTGGGTTACATTGTCTATGATGCAGTGATGGCTACAGCATCTGGGTTACTTCAACGACTGTTGGTGATTTCTCCTCTAGTGTTGATCATTGCTGTTCATTGGCTCTCTTCAGGCACTCACTTCAGCATTCCAATTCCAGGGTCTGAGCCTGCTGCAATCCATAGAGCCGGTGGCTCTCCTTGGGGTGTTGCTCTCGTGTTAGTCCTTCTCTTCTTGCTCATTTCTTACCAACCTTCTATGCATGGTCTCATCTTTTAGTTTACACTTGCAACTTGTTAGTAGTTTTTTACTTTCAAGTACTGTACAAATCTCATGTTTGTTTTACGATTTATTTTGCATTCACTCCACGAGGCATAGGATGTTTTGTGTCCTGGTTAGTTGCATGACTATGGTGTAGGTGTAGCTTTAATTAAGCTTTCTTCTACTTGTTTAGTTTGTAGAAGACGGATCAATTAAGTTGAAGTGAGCTCGATGTTTATTTTGTTTAAATTTTTTTAAGTCCATCACTAGCTAGTATTAATTTGCTTGTTAATTGTTTATTATAGTTTCATATGTTTGCTGCTATCTCCAACTTGCACAATAATTTATGGGGCTACTTACGTGAAATAACATCTCCTACCGGTAAATCAAAGAGCATCTCTATTGTATTTTTTTTAAAACTAACTATGATTGTTCATTAATTATGTTTGAAATCCAAACTAGGTTAATTTATTATTAATTAAATGTATAACAAAGTTCATACATATTCATTCTTTATAATGCTAATTATTATTATATTCTAAATTCTTGCATTAACATGAAATCCTTTATACTCACTCCGTCTTATAAAGATAGACTACGTTTCTTTTTTAGTCTGTCATAAATTATAGGTTTGTTTATTTTTTAATACTAATAATTATGTCAATACAATATTATTTCTACTTAAATACATAATAAATTGTATTATTAATCACTCATTGGATTGTTATAAGGATATTTTTTAAAATCTCTACTAAAATTAATAACTCTAACTAATTTTCTTAATCTTTGTGAGAAAGTATTATGATTTATCTCTATAAGATAGAGGGATTAACAGGGAAACCAAAAGGAAAAAATAAAAATAAAAAAGTGGCATAAACATATGTCGAAATCTAAAGCCAAGTCATTATAGTGTAGTTAATTTGCCTGCTAAACTCCGGCGATGTGTACATGCTATACACAAATATTGGCGCACAATAACACATTAGATGCCAAATATTAGTCAGTGAAGATGGCCCAGTAAGGAAGGGATTGAGGTTGACGAGAGATGAATAAATACAAAAGCATTTGAATCACAATGCTTCATTTTCAGATTTTCCTGAATTGTGACCACCATTTCATTTGAGGACACATTACACAATGCCAAGCAGTGTTGAAATCTGGACCACCACCTCTGCCTTTCCTTTGCCTACCAACAGAATCATATAGGTATTGAACAAAATCCCCAATACATCCGAACACATATGCAAAACAAGTCTAAGTTCCTCTACTAAAATGTCCTATTGTCAAATCACATAAACTAACTATTATAAACCATACTCTCGGTTTTGCTATTGTAAGTAATTTTGTTTGCACTCACGAGAAATTAAGCTCTCAACCGTTTAGTATTGGAAACTTCTTTAGTACCAATTAAAAAGCTACAAATCCATTGGTAAAATTTTCATACTAATAGACTTATTTGTTAAAAGCATGTCCGTTAATTTGTGCCAAACATATGGAACAAAAGGTTGCTCATATGAGTATAAGATCACTTAATTAGACGGAAGTTGATATTATCTTAAATTTGAGTTTAATTCAACTCTAAAAAGTTGTACACTTTTAAAGAACGGATAAAATCTACTCTTACTCAATGTAGTATTTTTCATGACGTGTAGCTTATTAATTTAACATATTAGGCTCTCAATCACTACTTGACTGTAAAATTACACTAAAAAACAAAATTTTATGTTCCTTAATTTGTAAACTATTTTTTTAAAGTTAAATAACTTTTAACTGTGGGAACATTTTAATTGCAAATATTGCTCATAATTTTTGTTGAAGCCCAATATAATTTGGCAGCATATATATAGAGTTGGGGAGATGACTTGGGGACACGTCTGCCCCTATATCAACAGGACTCTTTCTATATGAATCATTCAATATTTGATATTGACATTGACATAATATGAGATCATATAATTCAAAAAAGTTGAAATAATACGTACCATCCTTGATTTGTCACCTAATTTGGCCTATAAATTGGTTAAGGATTAGAGCGTGGTAAATAGTTTTATTGATTTGTTTAGTTTTAGGTGGATGTTACGATAACGAAATTCAGTCACATTATCGAGTTCAGTTATGGCTTTATACAATATTTAACGGCAAAGAGGAACCTGTATGATCATGCTCAATAAAAATAATTACAATTGGTCGCCTCCGTTCTCTTTTTTCCCTAAAAAAATAGTGAGTTTTAATTCAATTTTAGCCACAAAGTATTATTATTTTTCCTAATTTAAGCAGTACCTAATAGGCATCTTAATTTTTGTTTTAATTTTAGCCGGAATTATTAAGCATTTGAAGATGGAGGGAAAAGTTGTGGTGGAGGGAAACCAAGATTGAATCCCCAATTTTGTTATTTAAGCATGCAAACAATTAGGAAATACCTCACGTGCCATCTGACATGTCACAAATGTAATCAAGAATTTCGTTTGTCCGGCTCGACTTTTTTTTTCCCCCCGATGCGCTCTTGTACTTAATTTTTAGTTTGACGGTTTGATTTTAATTTATAGTTCGATTTTGTCCTTAATTCGTATGACATGGTTTAGGAATTATAATAAAAAATATTTATTTGACAAACTATCTCTCATCTAACGCTCCAGTTTATTTTGAGCTTAATGAGATTGTTATATCAAAAATTTATTAATTCTTAACTTAATAAATTATTTTTTCTTAATGTATTAACCTCTTATTGGGATCATAATCACTTCACTCATTATTTCATTTATTTATAACAATTAAAATATAATAAAAATATTTATTTGACATAAATATTTTGTGAGTTAATATTTGAATTTAAAATATTATTTTAAGAATTATAGTATATAGTATTTATTAGTAATTATTATTTAATTCAATATTTAAAATAGTAATTTTAGTAGAATAAAATTTAGTGGTTGATTGAATAAATATTTAAAATTTAATTTAACTCAAAAATTAAAAACTAAGCATTGAAAATACAATTTCATTAAATAAAAAATTACAATAATGGCTAAATATTAATAAAAAAATACTAAAAATATTACATTGCAATTAGTGCTAAAAAGAACATAAAATGGATACTTCATACCCCATTTTGCTTGTATTGCATCACAAAACTTACTATGATGCTCAAATTATTCTGCAGTCATACTAGACGTATCCTTTGTAAATATTTCATAATCATTTTTTTTTGTAGCATAACTTAGTCTTTGTCCAACAACAATTTTTTCCTTTTGAGTTTCTAGAAAATCATTCCACATTACATGCCAAACTTCCGCTCCTTTTTTTACAGTTTCCTTTGCTTTTCATTTTCTTTTTAACTGAGCCTTTGCTGTCTTTTGTCCAATATGATGCACTTCATCATCGTTGATTTTCGCATTTGATGAGATTGTGTAGGCACCACTCTCGTTGTTTTTTGCTCTTTTCGATGATGTAGATAGAGGATTGATTGCTATCCACTTTGGGTCGTTTTTCAAAAGAACCCACATATGCTCGTAATTGAAACGCTTTTTACGAGTTTGATAAAATACCTCTTGAGCATGTTCCTTCAATTGATCATCACTCCAACGGTTGGAATTCGTAACTAAATATGACATTCATACAAGGATAAACGCATCAGAAATAACAAAAATTTTATTCTAGAATTCCACCAAGGATCCAAGCACATCAATCATAAACGATTAGGGTTATGATTTTACCTCAAAAACCAAAGCTTGATTGTATGAACGAATGATTTGTTCGTGTAGCTTTTAGTATTAACTCGAAACCTTTTCAACCAAGTTGCCTTTGCGCGAACATGACCAATAGTATCCATACAATGAACTTGCTAGGATTGGTGTAGTGTACTAGCACCTTTTAGAATCTCTATTCTAATGCTCACAAATAATTTTCTCTCTTTGTTTGTGACACTCACTAATTCGGCCAAACCATTTCCATGAGAAATAAGACTAGGGTGTGCTCCTATTTATAGACATATGAGAAAACCTAAATAGGTGCACTAAAGTTGGCCAAAACCCTTCCTTGTTCAAGAAGAATTCGGCCACACCAACACAAGAAGTATGTGTGCCGAAATTCCTTCTCAAATTAGGAGCCAAACCCCTTTCCTTCCCATTCAAGAATTCAGCCTCTTTCTATTCTAAATAGGAGTGTGTCGAATTCTTGTTTAGTCACACTAGGGTTTGCCTTTCTTATCCCACAAGAATAAACACTTCCTAATTAATTTTGTCACATACTAATTAGGATTTATTTTCATCAAACAAGAATAAAACTCCTAATTAGTCATGAATTCCTAATTAGTTAGTGCATGTGCCGAAATACTCCTTGTCACACAAGGAAAGTGATTCCTAAAAAATAGGAGGATGGATGCCGAATTTCTCACTCCTTGTTTAGGTTTATTGTGATGAAATCCTTCCTCCTTATAGGTTTATTGTGCCAAAATTTACATGAGTTTCATTAATATTATTGGGCTTTTAATTATATGATACTTTATCATAAAATAAATCACTCATATGGGTCTAATTACGTCACACATAATTAAATAATCATAACCATGATAATTGATGATTCATATTAAAAATTCATTACATTAATGGACCATGTATTAAATCTTATTTATCACATAAATCATAAAATCCTGAATTATTATTGATTAATCAAATCAATCATCTTAATAATTCAATTACCATAAAGAGAGAACCTTTGTAACCAATTCAATTCATTTTTGTGTGTGACCCAATAGGTCCACTCGAGATTGACAATGGGCCTCGTCCCAAAACACATGAGCTTAAAGTCCATAAGCGGTATCTAGTAATATATTATGGCAACCCAAAATCGAGTGATATCGGTAATTCGAGTTAACCTTTCACAGTTTGATATTCAGTCCTTTTGTCTCACAATATCTATATTAAGCCTAAGGTATGGACACATGTCAACGCTATATTGCTTAATGTGTTTCTTGAACCCAAGTAGATTAATATACAAATGACATTGATAAACCCTTTTATCAATTCATTTGAGTATGCATGCATTCCATCAATTCAACTTATCAAGTGACCTAAAGATATCATTCTTCATAAGAGGAACAAATCCATCACTCCTCTACAAGATTCATGACATATCCAATCATAGCCTTTATTGTTGCCCTGTTACGGATAACGTTTGACTAAGTCAAAACATGCGATTCCTCATGTAGGAGTCGATAGTGAGTTTCATTCGGAGGACTCAAAATATCACAACTGTATGAAAGCTACTTGTGACATTGATCCATGAAGTGTTTTCATAGCGGGTCAGTCCAATACATGTTCCCTACCATGTATATATGTTCTAAGTGATATCTCATATCCATAATCAGTAAAACATGATTATCCTCTTAGCAACATTCTAACCTTGGTTTGCCATCATTCTCATGATAACAATCGATTAAGGACGTTTAGAATATTATCCTTTTTACCTTATAGTTTTACTATCAAGTCACACACTTGATGATATAACGAAGAATAACTATTCATGGATGATTTATTGTCATAAACAATATAATATTTCATAGATATGAAATAAAATGCCTCTTTATTAAATAATAAATGTAATGACAATGTGTATCAATGATTGGA
>CAODLS013825086.1:0-29765 GCA_948243855.1 Flueggea neowawraea
CTAAAAAAACGTGAGAGAGAGGGAGGAGAGGAAGAAGAGAAAGTTTCTTCCTCCATGTTGCACCTCTCGTTCCACTCGTCTTTCGTCTGTTGATGGTCTAGATCCGCATGGCATCTAGGTTGCGAAACAGACGAGTACTCCCGTCGCCAACCTGACAGTGGTTTGCTCGCGAGACCAACATCGATCCGATCCTGACCTTTGTCTTTCGTTGCTAGTTGGGTTGAGCTTCTGCAGGAATCGAGGTAGGTAACTCGAACCTACTATTATATGTTGTTTATTTATTAAACTGGTAGCTAGATTCCTTCATGTAAAAAGAATAATAGCCATCAAATTGACTCAATAAAGCATTGATTAAAATAAATGCATAGGAAAACACATAATTGCCCGAGAATGGATTACGCACCAAAAATTGATCACATATTTCCACAATATGTGATTAATTGAAAGTTTACAACTTATCAAAAAAATTGAAGTTTACAAATATAAATAAGTTCATCAAATCAAAGATAAAGTATAGAAATATAAAGACCTTAAACAGACTATCAATATATATATATATTGTTCTTCCAATCTAAGGAAATAAACATGAAGAAATTATCTTATCACTTTCTCCTTTAGGTGCTATTTATTTGCTAAATGAACATTGATTAAAGAAACGTATTAAGATATCATGAATCATAACCAAGATGTCGAAGCTCAAATCTTACCGCATCGTAAAAGCATAAAAATAAGGGGAAAAAATATATTTCCGTCTATGGAATTATATCTTCTCAAAACTCGGATATTATTCTTTCTCTTCAGAGCCATCTCTTTGTTTCTTCTTGACCTAAAAAAAAAACTCTATGTTAACACTAAAGAATCTGGATGAGAAGATGAAGATGAAGATCGAAAACGTGAAAAAAAAGGGCTATATAGTTGATAAAGCTTTGAATTAAGATAAATATGGAGCAAATACCTACTAACGCGAGTTTAGTCATTTTACTTGCTCAAATCATTTGATTAGAAGTTAGAAAAACCACACAGAACTTCTTTTCAGTTTGTGAAAACTTAAAATTCTATGGCAGGTCGTGCATTCAATTAAAAGGCAGCATTGTCTTCCTAAAATGTAGGCAATATTATGGTTCCGAAAACGATGATAAGTCTTTACTTTCTCCAATCTTGTGTCCCTAGCTTTATCAATTTCTCTCTCCCACAAAAAAAAAAGAATAAAAAGAAGCAAATAACCGTCGATCGTCGCTAAAGTTATATAGTGGCAAAATTTAGTGAGGAAAGTTTTCTTGCCAAATCAGGCCTCGCAATTTTATTTGGCACGGAAATTCGTTTCCAATTTTGCGAGATACATACTTCATCACTATTTTTGCAACGAAAGGTTTCAACACCAAAACATAACGAAAAAGTCTACGAGTAGTGGGGTGGAATCTGAAATTCCTCCGCTAAATTATGTGGTTAACCTAGAGGTGGTCACGGTTTAGAACTGTCAGTTCCAATTCAGTGGAATTATTGAATCATAACTGGACCGCCTGGGCTAATTTTGGGCGATTTTGGTTCTGGTTCGAATCTAGTTCGGTTGATTCGATCGATGTTTCTAATTGGCTTGTTCAAATTGATTTTTAAATTTTTTTAATAAAATAAATTTGTTATCAATTTTGGTCACAGTTCAGTTCTGATTTTCTTATTGTTAAATATAATTATAAATATAGATATTTTTTACTTAATTTTAAATAAAAATAAAGAAACATAAGTAATAATTTCACTAAAAATAATTAAAACACGTAAAAAATACAAATAAAAACAGAAAAAGTGGGATTGAACCGCCAACGGATTTGGAAAACATTGAACCGAAACCAGAATAGATTTTGGCGATTCCACCGATTCCAGTTCGGTCAATTTCATTTCAGTTTGGACTGGTTCAAGAATGGCCACCTCTAGGTTAACCGCTGAATTTGGCGACTAATTCGCCAGTAAATTTTGTTGACTTTTGTTCTACTTTTGTGTGGAAATTGACTTTTATCGCTAAATTCAATTGGTCGCAAATTTTTGCATCGAATTTGTTGCGAACTTTTGTTGACGGAGTATAAAGTTCATCGGGGAAATTTGACTTATGATGCCAAATTTTGCGGAGAATTACGTGCTAAATTCACTTCTAAATTCGACGTCGAAATTAATTTTAATTTTTTAAATTTATTTATTAATTTAAATAATTAATTAAGAATAGGAATCAGTTATTTCAAATAAATAAAAATTTTGTTAAAAATAATTAGTAATATGAAAGTTATTTATATACTAATTTTAAGGAGAAAATTACACCACATGTCTTTTTTTGTCATTTTAATTTCATATATGCGACAAGGAGGTATTATATATACTGTAATAGAACATTTTGATTTACATTTCATAAATACAACAATTTATGTTCAGATTCTCTCTCCTCAAACTCCCCCTCACACAACTTTGTTTCTCTCTTTTCTCTTTCGTCTCTGCCTCCCTTTCCTCTCCTCTCCCCTGTCTCCCCCTTCCCTCCACCGCACTGTCCTCCACCTCATCAGCCACCTAACCGACACTTCTGACACCCCAAACTTCGCCACATCTCCTCTATTTAGATGAGACGCGATGGCGGGGTTTGCAAGACGGAGATCGTGGTGTCACGGTGGTGGTTTTGCCGACCCATGTGTCGACCTTTAATGTGTGACGGTTGAGAGGAAGAGACAACAACGCTAGGTGAGGGAGAGAGAGGAAGAGAATGCTGGTGATGTGAGTTGGGTGAGATCAAGGAAGAGACTGTCGCAAGAAGCCCTACAATAATCAAGTTGAATGAATAATGGAGTTGTATCTCAGTCCATGTAGCAGATCTGACTTTGCTTAGCCAATATTGTGTTATTGTCTCTAGAATAATGAAGTTGAATGAATCCAAATGAAAACAACTAAATAAATTGAAAATTTTGGGTTGTACTAGTTGCGTACTCATTTTGTACTCACTTTTTTTACTCGATTTGTTCTCCTTTGTACTCATAATTTTACCGAATTATAAAGAAAAATTAAAATATTTTTACTCACTTTTGTTTTCGTTTTGTACTCATAATATATGTTTGACTTGTATTCATTTTCATTGGTATTTATTCTCATTTTGTTGTTATACTCTGTTTGTACTCTTGTTGTTCTCCAGTTGTACTCACTTTTCACTTGTTAAAAGAGTGTGGTCAACATGGGTCAGTTTTCTAACTTGTGGTCAACACGTGGTCAAATTGATGCATTTTTTGTGATTATTTATTCCATGTTTCCATTTTTTGTAAGATTTTAACATGTATTTGTAAATTTTGCCTTTTTTTTGTTATATATTTGTGTGCTTCTCCCAATTTGAAAATGTGTTCTAAAATCATCGAAGATAACAAAAAATAATATGGCATCAACTACATCTGTACCAGTTGGAGAAGTGCCAATGAGTCCCGTGGCATGGATGTCGAGGTGGAGGTTGGTGCAACATTCATACCTCTCATGAAATCTTCCATTTACTGTTGGAACAACCTCCGCTGTGCCCAGCGCTACTTCGCCACTCGCACCTCCTATTGCTCTAATTGTGTTGCCTGTGCACTGATCCACTAATCGTACTCCTCCACCCATTGTCGAAGCTCATGGACGTCTTCCTGTAGCTTGGAATTCTCGTGATGGATCTCATTGCATTTGTTGTCAATGCATGGCAACTGGATCTTCACCTCGTCAGTGATCGTAACCTGCGATCTGAGCCCGTAGACACTGTCGTTTGGGCAAACTCCATCGGCTGGCTCAAGAAATGTGGTGTGCTCATCCTCTGGTGTAGGCTGAAAAATCAGGTTCAGGCAAACACTTTTGAAGAAGTTCTCGGTAACGCTCTTGAAAAAGTGAAGATGAAAAATTAATATAATTATTATTAAGATGAAATAAATAATTGAAATGCTTATTGGGACCTCCCGAGCTCTGTCATCGATGAAAGTTTGGCCATCATGATTTATGCAATGATGGTCAAGGTGGATATCGTGCAGACTCCGCTCCCAGTTTAGCTGGTGACGTTGCAAAAATAAATAAATAACTAATATACACTATTTTGAAATAAAATTAATGAAATTAAAAAGAAATTAGGAAACATTACCAGTCGACGTGCGTACTCTGTGTGAAATGGAGCCTGGTGTGGAGAGAATGGTAGGACATCCTGTTTTAATGGTCAATCTCGGAGCAGACCCAAAATGGCTCGTACTACTAGTGGGCGAGGTTGTGATAGGACATCTCAAATCAGAGCCGTCTCAAGGTTATATGTGATCATAGGCAAAAAAATAAATAAATTTTCAATGATAAAAAATAGAAAGCATTTAATTTTTATTGAAAACTTGAAGTTTTACTAGTAAAGTAGTAAATTACATTCTGTAAGTCATATACAAAATAAGTATTTAATTTGATAAGTAATATATTTAATTTCTTGATAATATTTTTGTTAAAATATTTTATATAACAATTAAACTCTATCTTAATTTAAGAAAACTACAATAAAAATAAACTTTATAATTAGAAAGTTAATCAACTAGAATATTAGTTAATTTTAAATATACCTTAATTATTAAAGAAAAAAACACATTACTAAAAAATAAAAAATCTACTTGAAAATGTTTACATAAATTAATAAATATTAAAAATTACATTTGAATTAAAAAATGCACAAAGTGAACATAAACTTAAAGCTATCACAAATCTTTCTAGTTGGTTTTGTATATTCTTTAATTAATAATTGTTTACTTTAACTAAATTATACATCGTAGAGCATTTTTTTAAAACTTTTTATATTTTTTCTCTTAATTCAAACCTCTTAAGTCACGAAAAAAAAAATCAAAACTCTCAATTAAACTACATTAAATTTATTTTTAATTAATCAAATATTTTTTCAAAATATATTTAATTACACATATATGGGCCAATTACAAAAACATACTCATTTTAAAAATTAATTACAACTAGGGCACCGTTGATTTTTTTCCATCACAACTCCGTCCTTTCTCACTCAATCGGGCAGTTCGTTTTTTTACATATAAATTTGTTCTTTTATTTTTTAAATTTTAATCCCTATTATTTTTTTTTTCAATTTAGTCCTTTTCAAATTTTTTTAGAGTATTTTTTTAAACTAAAATATTAACTTGAAATAAACTTTTCTTTATTTATTTTTATTTTGTTTAGATTACTTTTTCAACTTAAATATCAACTTCAAATAAAATTTTTTGCATTTTATTTTTAACTTTCTTAGATTACTTTTTCCAGCCTAAATATCAATTTAATGTCAACTTAAAATAAACATTTCTTCATTTTAATCCTTCTCAATTTTTTTAGATTATTTGTTTTGTCAACTTAAATACCAACTTAATATCAACTCAAAATAAATCTTTTAAAAAACTGAAAAGAACAATTTCTTTTTAATATTAACTTCATATCAACTCAATATCAACCTAAATAAAAATCAACTCAAATCAATACAATATCAACTCGATTATCAACTCAATATCAATATTGAATAAATATCAACTCAAAAATCAAATGCAATATCAACTTTATAAAAAATAACTCAATATCAACCTTAAATAAACCTAAAAATATAAAATTAAATAAAAAAATAAACCCAATAATAAACCTTTTAGTCTATACTCTAAATAAACATTTAAAAAAAATAAAAAACATTTTAAAAACCTTTAATAAACAAAAGTAATTAAACAATAATAAACCTTTAAAAAATTTACAAATTTTTCAAAAATAAAAAACTAAATATAATTGAATAAATATTTTTAAACAATATTATTAACATTTAAAAATATTTTTAAAACACAACAAAATGCAGAAGCTAGGGTTTCAGAGAAACCCTAGTCACTGCTTCACGGGGCTAGATCTGGCCGCCACCATCGAAGCCAAATCTGGCCGCCACAAAGTTCACCGATGAGGCAAAGAAACAGAGGCAAGACTGATAAGGAGCGATGAGGAGTCGAATGGGAACCATATTCACGGCGAACTACAAGTCGGAGCAGAGCGAGGAAGAAGACAGCGGGAAAGAAAACGAGGTGCGAGGAAGAAGGCGACTGCGACAGAGATGAAGGCCAAGACGAAGGAGAGAGGGAGGAGGTGGAGAGGAGGGAGGAAGATAGAAAGGAAGAAAGAGAAGAGTGAACAGATTGAGAGAGGAAGGAGTGGAGACTACACGAATCGAAAGGAGGGAGCGGAGACTACGCGAACTGAAAAGAGGGAGAGGAAGGAGAGGAGGAAGATGGCAGAGAGGGCAGTGGGAAGGGAGAGGACGAAAGAACAGAGGATAGACTAGAGAGAGGGAGACAAAGAAAAAGAGAGGAAGAAAGAGAAAGAGGATAGACTAGAGAGAGAGAGAGCGAAAAAAGAGAGAGCAAGTGACTGAATACTAATTTGTTCCGTATGAATTAAGAATAACTTCCGTATAAATTGTAATATGAGGGTTCAAAATTAAGAAAACATGCCAACTACGGTGAGTTTGTATTAAGAGGTTCCAGTTATAGCGTATACCATAATTAATCCCACATATATTTAATGAGGCCCCAAAAAATTGGAGGCCCTAGGCCAAGTAGTCCTGGGCACCGGGCGGGGCCGGGCCAGGTTGGTTAGGCCTAATGCTTGATCCAGCCTACCCGTTCAAAAAGGGTGGGTCGGGCCGGCTAGTGGGCCAATTTTTTAATAAAAAATATTAATATTCTATATTTTTTATCAAATATAATTTAGCAAATACCTTATTATATGAATTATACTTTAATAAATACTAAACAACTATTAAATTTATAATTAGCATCATTTTAACTAATATATAACACATAATACATCAAATTAATATTAATATACTATATATTATACATATAAAATATAAAAAATTATATATATATTATATTTGGACCAGGTCGGGCTGGCCCGCGAGCCATTTTCTCAACCCAGCCCTGACCCTAATTTACTTAAAAATTATTCAGGCCAGGCCAACGGGCCAAAACTAGTAACCCAGCCCGGCCCTTTTTCAGGGCCGACTTATTTGCCCAGCACTAAAGCCAAGGCCTTAGTGGCCTTGTCCTTGAGCCGGCACTACCTCAAATAGCCAGTCCGCCTTTCGTGCTCAGAATGTCATTGTAACGAGTACTCACTTGTCTCTCTCATAACTTATGGACCTAGTCGGAATCATAAACCCTTAGATCTCACCTAAAATGTGCATGCATGAGATGGGAAAGAAAGTTAATATAAATGATAATGGAATAAAAAATAAGTACAATTTGTTAGAAAAATACAGTATGGAGAATTTTGAATGACTTTGAGGCGTGATCAATACTATCTTTTAGGTGTTTATTTGCCCTCACTATAACTGCAAAAAGTTTTTGCAAATTCACCTTAGGATACAACAAAGTCCAAGTTTGATTGTTTGCAGTCAATTATACTTCTATTGAGAACTTTTTCTTATATAGAAAACAAAAAGACACAATAAAGAATGATTGAGAAAATCGGTTTTTAATGAAAAGACATGACTTGTGGCATAATTGAAAAACTGCACAAAAACGGTCAAAATTTGTTAACGAAAAATAACTGCAAAAGTTGATATAAACCAAAATTTAATTTCGGTTTTGGGCTTAACTTATTTTTCAGTGCCCAAGTGACTATCAATTATCAAAGACTTCAAATTTATATTTTAGGCCCAATTCATTCTTCTTTTTCCATTAAATTTGAGTAAGTAAGAGTGCACCAACATTTAAATTAATATTGGACTCCTCTTCTCTCTAATGTGAGACAAACCACACACAAACTACACTAACACAATCGACAAATTAATTCTGAATCGTGCTTAGAATGTTGAATTTCACGCAAATTCGTGTCAGAATGTTGATCCCATGCAAATTAGCTCAACAAAATAACCATGGATTCCCGCCAACTTTTGGCATGATAAATTTGTCGCTAATCTATCACAAAGTTGTGTAATCTTTGTCGCTGAATGGCGTCGAAAATGCAAATTGTTGCTAATTTGGGCGGGAAATGTTCCTGGCAAAATTTTGCGATGAAAGCCTTCAACGCCAAATTAGCGACGAAAGAGATTTCTACGGTACTGTCAATGCCATATTCTAAAGGTAGAAATTAGTGACAAAATCTTTTCATTGCCAAATTAGCAAACCTTTTATTGGAATTTTTTTCGCCAAATCTGCCAGATTTAGAGAGGAATAGTGTTTCTCACTAAACGTTTCGTCGAATCTTGTCGCTAAGAGATTGTAAATTGATCAATCGGCAAACCTCATCACATTTTGCAACGAGATGTACAACTTTGGCTTTCAAAATGGAATACCGTGTAATTTTCTCAACATTCTTTCAGGAGTGTGATGTATATTCATGTCTTACACATATGTTTTGATCAAAGCCATTCAATCACCCAAACAGATTTGTAGACAATAGTTTTTGGGTCGATAGATTTGAACATAACCAATTCATTCAGACCCAATTTGTAATACCCTAGTCAGATTCCGGTAAGGCTCTCTATAGTCTTCCATTCAGTTCTGTTTCGATCTTGATCGATACGAGTATTGAGTTGAGGATTATGTTTGTGAGAGGTGTTACTCGAGTAAGCAGTGATGCATTACTTGAGTAACTTGGACCATGGATTACTCGAGTAACCATTCATGCGTTACTCAAGTAAGGTGATGTGTGGATTACTCGAGTAAGCCGTGTTCTAGAATGAACACCTGAGAAAGTGTTACTCGAGTAACAGGATGTATTACTCGAGTAAGCGGTGTGTCACTCGAGTGATGAAGGCATGTCACTCGAGTGAGGATACTGTTATGGGCAGGGGTCTATAAATACCCCCACCCGACTCTTTCGTTTCTCTCACTTCATTTTCGTCTCTCTATCACTCAAATAGGTGCAAAACACATTCTCATTGCTTCCCATTGTTACCATTTCGTTCCTAGAGGTAAGATTCCATATCTAATCTCTTCATTTCATCCATTTTATGCTTTTAAATTTGAATTCATGCTTTCTGCCGAGTTTGCATATGAGCTTGCATTTCGGGATGATTCTGAGTTAATGGATGTTTAGGATGGTTAGATCATGGTTGTATGAGGTTCAGGGAACATGATTCAAGCTTTGAATCATCAGTTTTGATGAGGCATTGGTTGAGTTAGGGTTAGCTTCGTTTTGATGAGGCATTGGTTGAGTTGTTTTGGTGGTTTGGACCCTAGATTTGTGTTTAGGGCTTTGTTTAGAAACAATGTGGGTGTTTGGTATCAATTTTGGTCAGTTAAATCATGTTGCACGATTGCTGAGATTTTCTGGGTTGTGGCTTACTCGAGTAACATATTTTCTTACTCGAGTAAGTGGAGTTTGGTATCACTCGAGTGACGGAGATGGTTCACTCGAGTGAGAGAATGTGCCTTTTACTCGAGTAACCTAACATGGCTTACTCAAGTAAGATATGGGGTCTCTTACTCGAGTAAGATGAGGTCCTTAAAGACTCATTTTGTATCTATGTGTTGGTCAATTTCAGAGAGTTCGGGGACTTATTTGGGGATTCGGACTACTTGAAAAAGTTAGTTAGCTATCGTAGAATAATTTGAGGACTATTTTGTAATTTGTCAAGTCTCAGGGACTAAGATGTAATTTTACACTGGTCGAGGACGAAAGTGTAATTTCACGTATAGTATGAATTTATGATCAATAGTGATGGATCCACATTCGATATATGTTTTCAGCGTCTTTGTTAGTTTTGTTTTCATTTTCTTATCATATATATATATATATATATATATATATATATATATATATATATATCTTCTATGATTTCAAATGATGAAATGCATGCATATGATTTATGTTATGTAAGATAATGTTTTGTTTTTATGATATGGGACATCTATGCTACGGGGTCGAAGTAGCCTTTGGTATACCAATGATATGTGTACTATGAAATCTCAGCTATCAGGGATGCCGGTAGCCACGTGTTCTGATCCAACACGTGAATTGTTATGATAGTGACCGAGTCCACATCACCCATGTTATATGGTGTCACGAGCACACCCATGATTATGGTCCCTTATCAACGATATATGTTTTAACTATGAAAACATGTTTTAAGAATCAAAAAGATTATCAAGCATGTTTTCATGCTTACTAGATGTTTTGCTTGCGAATGATTTCAAAATGATTTTTAAAAAGCTATTACCTATAACATGTATATATGTATACGTTTATGTCTATACCTGCATGTAGTATTTTTAAACTGTTTTCAAAGCAGTCTTTATAAGGCACATATGAGGAGGTCTAGAGTGTTTTCCCTCACTGGGCCCTGACCCCGTTTCTTTTCTATGTCTACTGTTGATTTTATTCCGCAGGTTCATCATTTTTTGCTTCGACAACTTTTCTGCATATTGGATATCAGTGAGGTGTCATTTGGTTAATGACACCCTTTTGATCGGGCTCTTATGTATTGATGTTAGAGCTCTACACCGGAATATTGTCGAGTTACTGGGGTGCTTTTCATATTTTCATGTATTTTAATATATTACGATATATATATGTTTTGAATATTTTATTTATTATATACGTTTATCTTATTGTATGTTTTAAAATAACAAATGTTTTGGATAGTAAGTTATGATTCATGAGACTTGTGCGAGATAAGTCGGACTCTCATAGATGGTTCACCTCGTACGCCAGTCACGGACCCGCAATGGATCGTGACACAATTAAACCAAACTTTAAAGTCCAACAAAACCCAACGTACAATTTGTTTGCCACGTTTGATTCCTGTTCGTGATGCATGCCTTTATATATATATATATATATATACTCAACGCATATTAAAAAATTAAAGCAGAAACAAAGATTTATATTTTAAACTAGGTTTCAAATGTACATAAGTATGAATTTTTTAAGTCATTTTATTTGCTATTAACAAAAATCAAATTCTCGATTATTTAATGTAAGAGACGACTCTAATAACAATGAGTTAAAAAATCAATTCATCACCGTGTATGAATTGATCATGTGTTATATCGCATTCTAACAAAAATGCCCTTGCTTAAAATACTTTTCGATGTCCCATTAATCCTATATATTTGACATTGATATTTTTTTTGAAAATCTTCGGTGAAACCATCACTTTTTTTTTGTCAGCAAAAAAAGGGAGGCGAGAGTTACCGATAGTAGCGTATTCCTGCTGAGTGTGACCATACAGACAAATATTCTTAGCCGTGGAATGTTGCTTTACTCGGTGGTGACAGAGGTAGACTCACCACGACACTCGCTAGGAGCTGGCATTAGCCTATTGACACAGAGATATCCGAAACCAACCGAAAAGACGAGTGTATCTTAAATCCGAATAAAAAATACTAAAATAATACTCCTTTCCGCCAAACCAAATCCTAAGATATTCTCTCTCATTTTGTTTTACAAAAGTCAATCATATTAATATCGTTTTCAGACATGTTAGAAAATTTTTGATGTGGTGGCGATCTACTAAAGTTCAAAAATCAACAATCTATTAATTTATTTACAATTATAGCATCCTACGGAACACTCCTATTGACCGCACGAAAAGTATATTAAAACAGGAGTTGCATGTACAACGTTGGTATGGACATGTTTATTTTTTTATATTAATTAAGCAATTATATATTTATATTACAAAAGTCAATCATATTAATATAGTTTTCAGCCATGTTAGAAAATTTTTGATGTGGTGGCGATTTACTAAAGTTCAAAAATCTAACAATTTATTAAATTATTTACAATTATAACATCCTACGGAACACTTCTATTGACCGCAGGAAAAGTATATTAAACAGGAGTTGCATGTACAACGTTGATATGGACATGTTTATTTTTTTATATTAATTAAGCAATTATATATTTATATTAGCATTTGAGTTATTGTAATTTTGAAATAACATGTCTCTCCTTTTATTTTTCATTGGGTAATTAATTCAATTCAATAGATCCACAATTCAATATAGTGTTTGATTTTAATTTGGTAAATTAATTAAGTAGTAGATAGTTTAAGATAGATCAAATGATATGTAGCAAAAGATTAATTCCTAATTGGCTCTCTGGAACTTAATATTGTCGGTGATTTAGTAGAGGTTCGTTCATATTTTGGTTGACAGTCATGCATCATTTTTTATTGATTCCAACTATTTTCATGAGCTTGAATCGCTTTTTGCATTACCGTTTTGTATAGATTTCTCATTCTTGAAGACCAACTATATTTCTTAGATTTAAATATTTGCCTTTTCAACTTTTTTGTGGATGGGATGAATAAAAAGACGACTACTTATTAAAAAAATAGCACGATAAAAATAAACAAATTAACATATTTTTTAGAATTATAACTATCAAATAAATGTACAAAATGTAGTTAAATATAAAAAATAAAAAATTTTCGAAAGAAAATACAAAACCTGAGTATATTATTGGGATGCATACCTGTGTCGTTATCCATATTGAATATATACATATAACAAAGCATGCAAGGTTGCGCCCCCGTTCCCACCAAGCCTTAAATCGGATTTGCAAATGGGAAGGCAAAAGCTGTGGTTGGTGGAGGCATAGTGACAAAGTAGCACACTATTTGTACTCTTTTTTCAAGAAAGCTTGATAATATCATTAAGTAGAGAAGGAATTACATAAGTTCATACTGCTTAATTGGTAGCTCAAACAACCAAATCACAAATCAACTACATGATTTGCTGATCACTATGTAAAAGATAAACGACAATTTTGAAGTTTGCTTATCAACAAGTAACAATCAATCAATGGACTTCTAATTTATTGGCATGTACTAAAATCGACTGTAATACTAAAAGGTAAGAAATTCGAGTCTTAGTGAGAGCAATAAAATAATTTATAAAAAAAAGAGTACCAATCAATTAAAACTAAACTAACATAAGACAAATCATGAGACTAGCTCCAACATAGATTGTACAGTGTTTAGAACAATAAAGCAGTTTGTCTCTATAATAATATTAAACAGCTGATGTTGTTTTGCTCTATAGCATCTCTCAAGGCCAATGCTTCTGCAAAAGGAAACGGGGCAGGCAGGGGCATAGGCCCCCCCACCTTGTTTCGTCTGATTTAGTGTCATATATAGTATATATGGGGTATACATGTAGCATATATATGATATATTATATGTATAATATATTATTTTATTAAATATAATTTATTATATGTAATAACTTTTTTACTCTAAACTCAATCAATTAGTAATATAATTTTAAAAATTAAATAATTCTTAATTTAATGTCATAAAAATTATAATGATCAAACTTATTGCTATCACTTTGTTTACTATCGAATCCCACCAAAAATAGAATAGAAGGATTTAAATCAAGTCAAGAAAGCTCAGCTATCAAAATCAGAAGCTTCGAAAATATGTGGAAAGGGCCTGCATTTTCTCATTCTCAAGCCGTCACTTCCTTTCCATTCCACTGCCACTACCCAATCTTGGGCGTCTGGTTTACGTCCTTTTTTTTTATCATTTTGTTGTCAAGATTTCCTTTTCAAAAAATCATTTATCTATGTTTAGTGTCCGTTAATGCTTTAGCCTCGAATTAGGTGACTACTCTTTATAAAAAAAATTACGTATTTTTTTCAACTCAAAATTTGGAAATTTATTTCTAATTCAGAGGCCAACATAGCCAAAAAAATCATAGGTGGGAAATGATCCTAAACAAATAATGTGTTTGATATATTATATAGAATTTCGCATAATATTCATTTTAAGTTTACAAACATAATAATTTCTTTTAATAAATTATTTGGTATCAAGATATCTTTTACATCTAATTAATCTAAATTTAAGTCAAACAAGACACATTTAGATGACAAAACTCTCCAATCAATTGAGTTTTAAAGTTCCTTTTTACTTAAAACTCAAAAAAAGAAAGAAGAATCTTCTACCACTTCATTCTAATCCTCGATGGTAAACATAATCATTCTTATATTCGAATATTTTCCATTTAAAAAGTAGATATAAAAATGTTTAACTGAACTTTAAAAAATTTAAAAAAAGAGTTTAATTGAAATAATCCAATAAAACTTGGTGCTAGAAAATCATAAACAAGAAAAGTCACGAGGCATACGCGGACTTTGAGGAAAGTAAGAACAGAACTTTGGAAAATTTGTTTAAAGGAAAATTGTTAATACTTAATAGTGTTGCCACACAAAGTCAAAAACGTAGCTTGTTCTACTATAAAATGAAAAAATAAAATAATATTAATGGTATAATCGTTTCAAACTCAAATATTTATCATAAAAAAAGAGGATCAAAGTCTAGATAGAGGAATTTGCACGTCAGAATGAGAATAAAGAGTGTGGAAAGAATTAGCACACCAAAAGGAACTAAAAAATAGCATTAATTAATTTTTAATATATGTAATCAAGAAAATTAGTTAGGATGAAATAGTCCTCTTGAAACATACATTCTTTTTCCATAATCTCAACCGTTTATCATAATATATAGTCGGTCCATTAAAGAGGCGTATTTTGTGGGTTTCGATAAGCTTTGTTACTATCTTTTTCTCTCTTTTTTTGATATTACCAGAAAAATAGTTGAATTTCAAATAAATTTGTACCTAATATGTATAGAATTTCTTCTTAGAAAAAAACTAACATTGAATAATCTTCTCCTTCGTGTTTAAAAAAAATACAATATTATTTTCTAAAACTTGTTGAAGTAGTAAAAGAGAAAAATGAGAGAAGATTTCATATGATCAAATTTCTTTCATGATATCAAACGAAAAAAAAAAGAGTAAATGTTTACATAGTTTTGTTTTTTGGTTTAGCTAAACATGAAGGAATTCAAATATAGCATGATCCTTAGAATGTTGCTGTTAGTATATATATGTATTTTAAAAGAAGTACAGCCTTCAAAACTTTTTTCAAGTTCACAATATACACATTCAAATGTTTCTATATCAATATTAATCATAACAAAATTATTAATATAGTGTTAATTCAAGTAATAAATAAATTGATCTTTACAGAAGGTACTTGTAAAAAAACAAAAGTTCAAATCTCTATAATTAAATTCGATCACTTAAGCTAAGTCCAAATCACACTTTATCATTTTTTATTACTTCTCAAGTGTCGTTGCTTGTTGTTAGCTCTATTTTGTTTGTTATTACCTCGATTCTAACAACAATAAAAAAAATGAACACAAACGATCAAGAATTTGAATGACACCTTAAAACCTGCGAACGTAAAACAAGATGAGGTCAGGTTGCTCCTCAGATAATCTCCAACGCTCAAGTCAATATTGATTTTGGCAGAGTATTAGTGTGAGTAGTGAGTAATGTGTACCTTGAGACGTCGTCCCTCCTATCTATTTATAGAGTCACGAGTTAATGAGTGAAACATTGCTCATTGATGACGAGTTGTAATGTCTTCATTAAAACTTGAGATTAAATATATTTAATGGTATTTTCACTCATGTCATATCAATTGCTCATCACTCTTTTTTTTGGATTTCTTAGAAATAAGAGTATTATGCGCTTCGTGAGCCAAGCCCATTGTGAGTACTTTGGGGCGAGGGCCTTAGTGAGATTATTTCTTCAAGTAGGGAATGACTTGATTATTTTCCAAAAATACAACGACTCAGTTTGTTGTCTTGCATTTTGGCGGTCTTTCTTACTCAAAATTTTTCTTTCCAATTTCAGTCGGTTACTGTTGGTTTCGGATTTGGCTCCCTTCTCCTGCAATATATTCAATTTTCTTCTTGAACATGAATGTTTCCTCTAATTAAGCTATTTTGGAACAATTTCTTCTCTTTCCAAATCAACCAAAATATTCTCCCTCTTTGGCAAGATCTGACCCCTTCAAACATATATTTTTAAAGAATTTTTTCTTTTCATGTTAGTTTGGCATGCCTCATTCTTCTCTCTCTCTCTCATCCGAGCTCGTGTGTCCCCATATGATTGGTCTTCCTCTCTTCCTAGATTGTTGTTTCGTTTCCTCTATTTTCTCTCTTTTTTTCTTTTCTTCTTCCTCCTTTTCTTTTTCTCTTTCACTTCTGTTTGGCTTTTCTCTTCTTTGGTATTGCGCAACCTCTTTAGGTAATGATGTATATATTTCACGGGTGGCTGGTCGTGGATAGTGGATGGTTTGGTGATGTGTAGGCTGAGGAAGGAGACCTGGACAACACACCATTTTTAGTGATGGAGGTCGATGTACCAAAGCGATGTCGCATAGTAGAGGCAATAGTGTCGTTCGTTGCACTTGGCATTCGGTGAGGTTGTTTAAAACGACAAGCCATTCGTTGTAGATGGCAGACGACAGAAACATCATACCATTCGTTGAAACCAACAGACGACTCCAACGAATAACCATTTACTGGTACAAATGACAAGTGATGTATGCTAAATGTAAATATTAATTCAAGCGTAAATCGATAGCATTTTGGCATTAAGTGTACTTAATTGTCCACGAATTTATACTCTTTTCGTGTTTTGTGTAAGGCAAATGAAAATGCATGAAATGTGATTGAAAAGTGATGAAGAAGTCATGAAAAATAAGTTCTCAAAATAGGCATGAGCGATGGAAACAAATGAAGGAAAAATTGACTCAAAAGGAGCAACATTCGTGGTCACACCCTGTGATCACGATCATGGTGAAATGGTGTGATCAGCAGAGCAAAAGTGGACCGTGACCCCATCACGGTCATGATGATGATCGTGACCCCATCACGGTTACCAATCACGGCTGTGATCATGTGGTGGAAAATGAATTCTAATCGTGACTCTAATCACACCCTAGAGTCGCAACCGTGATGCTACCCATGATGGCCCTGGAGAGAGAGAGAGAGAAAGTGATGGAAAAGAACAAAACAAGTGGGGACCAGCGCACATTCAAGTGGCATTTTTTGAGAGATTGTTTCTAGGGTTTGTAGGGGGGACCAAGAGGGGTATAAATACACCTCTTCTACACCATTTTGAGCATCTTGGACAACCACACTTCACCAACAAAGCTTGAAGAGAGAGAGAGAGAATTCAAGAAGAGGAAGAAAGAACGGGTTCCTTAAAAAGACCTATGGTCCTGGAAAGGAAATCCCCTCATCTTTTGTTTTTCATTTCTCATTTTATTTTTGGTGTTGTTTTTATTTATGATGTTAATATTTCTTTTCATTTTCTTTAAACAATGACAGTATAGATCTTTCGTTTGGATTTTGAGTTGTAAATTTTGATGAATATTTTCTATATTTATGAATGAGTATTGTGTTTTATGTTCAATATATGAAGATTTCTTAATGGGTTTTGTGATTTATGTCTATATTCGATGCTTGTCCTTGGACTTGATTTAATGGTTTGTTTTGTTAAATTTTTGTTGAACTTGATCACCTTGATGATAGTTTTAATAAACCTAGTTGATAGATCGAGAGATGAAGGCTATGTGGCGTCTACAAGCATTAAACTTACATGACTTAGGATAGACATATTCTATGCATGTGAGATGTTCAATGAAATTCCTCAATGGACTTAATAGGCCTAGTTTGGCTAGGTGTGGCCAAAAAGACCCACCTAGGAAGCGTAGGTACGACTTGAGTGACCTCAAGAAAGGCCTTGGGTTAGTCTTGTGGAGAGAACACTCAATCTCAAAAATCCACTTCATTGATTTAGCAATAAAGAGTCTTTGCTTGCACCTCAATGATCCAAATTCTTTTATTTACTTTGTTATTTCATTTTATGTTTCTAAATCAAACCCATCACAGCTCAAAATCTTGGTTTTTATCGCTTTCCTTTGCTTTTCGATCATTAACTAGTAAGCGTTCCCCGTGGATTCGATACCCGAAGAATACTCCAAAGGTTTTTACTACTACATCGACTATTGTGCACCTGCAAGAACCCAATCAACGAGTCGTTCGCTGAAAGAGATGATGTGTCATTTGTAGACCAAAATGATGTGTTGTTCGATACTGAAGCTAGGCAACCGTTTGTGTGTTTTGCAGCTGACAACTTGTCGTTTAGAGCTTCCCCAAAAATCCATTTGTTTTTTGTTTCGAATGATCTGTCGTTCTAGAGAGCCAAATGATAGATCATTTGGGACGAAAGCCAAACGTCTGTGTGCCTAACATTGCCAAAATGACTTACCGCCAGCTTAAGCCTGGTCTCTATATCGCCTATTTGCGTGATCAACCGTCAAAGACACTTCTGTCTTTTTTTAATCACTCTAATTTTTTTCTAAATTTTTCTTTCTCTGTGCAAGTCATTCATTTTTGACTTCTCCTACTTTCGATAACATGTCTTCATTGAGAAGAATGGGTATAACTCCTACACTCCATTTTTTATTTAAATTTATTTATTCATTGCTGCAAAAAGTTTTTCGATGACCCGATGTCATATTTTCCACGTATCCATCTCGAAGAGTCGCTCAATTCTAATTGTGAGTCGATCTTAGTCCCATTAGATGTTGGAGAGATTCCAAGTGCTTACACTTTTCCTGGCGAATTTCACTTCCTAACTCAAATTGTCCTTTTCTTTCACATGCACCATCCAACGCCTTTGTAATGCTCGTGAGTTAGATCGAGCTTGGAGTTTGCTTTCCTCTTCCTCCTTTTCCATACAATTTCTGTCCAAGAATAAACTCGTTCCAACTGCATTAAGTCTAAAGGATGGGCTATTCTTGCGATTTGTTTAGCTCAACTTCAGTCTTTGGATGGGCTATTCTTGCGCTGTGTTTTTTCGCCACCATGTGGCCATTCAAGAGTTGTATCTCCGAGAATTCATCATCTCCATTATCACATGGGTGTTCAGGAACTGTATTTTGAAGCAGTCTTCTCCTCCACCACCACGTGGACATTCAGTTTCTTTCCTCTAGGTGGCCGAGATGAGAGTCAATCCTTCTAGGATTTGCAAGGTTCAATTACCGATAACTCCTTCGAGTCAAGCTTATGATAAAAGGTTTCTTAATGCCGATGACATTGAAGCGGAAGTCTTAAGCATCAGAACTATCATGTTTAATGCATTAGGTCTCAGTCTAATAACACGTCTTGATCACGTGGAATATTATCACCTTTTGCTCCTCATACTCATTGGTGGACAACGTACGCGGTAGTGGATAACATTTCAATGCTCTTAACATATATACTCCCCCATCACTTTGGGAAAAAAATTATTTTAACCAAATGATTCAATTTTCTCAATGCTGCAGTAATTTGCATTTGTCGCATTGTCAACTTCCTTTCAGGTTTTCAAGTTGTATGATGGTATTCAAGTCGACAATGAGTGTCCACTTACTAGCAATCTTACTACCCTCTTATACTTTAATGTCTCATTGCTAATGCCACTATTCAGCGCTCAGTTTGCTGCATCTTTTATGCTTGACTATGCACGATATTCAAACTTCCACTATATGTGTTCTACAATGAGTGTTCGATTTTCGATAAGCTTCGTGCTCCATTGCCACATCGCAACCTATCTTTTCATTGTGTGCTTTCATAGTGAGAGCTTGGTTTCCCATAATATTTTCTACTCATTGCAAGTCTTAATCATGTGAGAGCCCAATTTCTCAACAACTTTTCTACTCACAGTTTAGTTGTTCACTGCATGCGTTGGTGAGAGCTTGAATTTTGACAAGCCTTTCTACTCACGCAACCTTAGCATCTTATTATAATTTACCAGGCACGTAAATGGTGAGAGACCGATTTCTCATAAGCTTTCCACTCATGTTACTTCATAGCGATTTCAACATGGTTCTTCGTGCACTGATAGTGAGAGGATAATTTCTTGACCTTTAGACTCACGCTACGTTCTGACACTTTTTGTTACATGAGCCTGGTTTCTCGCGGAACCTTTTTGTTTTTTACGGCTAAGCATCAAGCTTCTCTTAGCATGTCCTTTATTCATAAATATGGTCATTATGCATGAGAGATGAAAACATATGCATGCCATTTGTTCAAGGTCAACAAGTTACACAAAAACAAGTCAACAAAAACTTCAAGAATTCAACTTTTTATCACCATCAGAAGTAAGGTTGTTATTGAGTTGAACCGAGCTTGAACTATTGGTGCTCAAGCTCAGCTCGAATGAAATACCCTAAGCTTGAGTTTGAGCTCAACACAAGCTTATATTTATGTTTGAGCTCGAGCTCTTGTTGTTCATTTAGCATTCGCGAGCTATTTGAGATCGGCTCGCTTTCACCGTTCGTGAGCTTAGCTCGTTTAAAACTTGTTATACTTTGCTGGTTTGACAACTCAATATCAAGCTCGATTCGGCTAGTTCGACAACTCGTTGCCAAGCTCGGCTCGGCTCGTTTATAAGCTCGAATTTAACATGATTCAAATTTCTTTAACATTCAACAACAAAATCATATAGAAACAACGACATCATCCACACTCTAATTCACATATGTGTAGTGGAATTTTCCATTGACATTAATTCCATATAAATCTATAAATCATATACAAACAACAAAATCAAACATATATAACCTTTCATGCAATAATCAGAATACAAGTAATTCAAACAATTAAACAAAAAATGTGTGCACTGCTTCAGAACAAACAATTAAATCCAAAAGCTTCAAACTACAAAATTAAACAAAAAGAAACTAAAGTCGCCAGCTTTCTTGATCAACATCGGCTCCTTTAGAGAGCGACGATGGTGAGAGAGAGCGACGACCGTGAAAGATAGCGACCACCGCGAGAGATGCAACGACCATGAGAGAGATAGAGAGAGAGAGAGTGTGTGGCGCAAGACAGCGAGAGAAAGAGGGGGTGAGATTGAGAGAGGCAACAAATTTAGGGTTTGTACTTCTGAACACATTGTGATTGAGTGTCGGCAAATTGGAAATTAAAAATGGGATGAGTCATTAGAGTTTAGTTTTGAGTCAAAACTACGTAGTTTTGGCTTAAAACATTTGTAGTTTTGTCTTAAAATTTTTGTAGTTTTGACATTATAAATGTAAATATTTTTAGAAATAATAACTAAAAATGGGATCAAAGTTCAATATTTTTAAAATGATCAAAAACTCTTATGTATATATAAAATATAGCTTATAACAATTGAAAACTTTTATTCTTGTAATTTAAAGATTTAAGTGGTTAATAAATAATAATACTTGAACTTATGTTCAAGAAAAAATAACATTTGTTATTAGACTATTTAATGTCTTTCAATTGCTATAAACTATATCTTTATAGATGTTACAACTAGTTTAATCGAGTTTATAATATAAAGTTTAAGGTATAATATATAAGGTATATAGTTTAGGGTATAGACCATAATATATTATAACTTACAGAAATTTTAATTGAGTTAAGGATATAGAGTTTAGAGTATTGAAAGGTCTTTAGCGGTTCAAGGTTTTTATTGAACAAATGGTGAATAATAATATTTCTTTGGTTTTCCACACTAGTAGACATACGAAGCTATGATGATAAGAAGGGTCGTCAGGCTCTAGCTTTATATGTTATAGATTTGCTTCTATTTCATGTTGTATAACTAAAGTTCATGTTGTGTACACCTAAATTTCATGTTGTACACCTAAATTTCATATTATGTACACCTTTTGTATAGCTAAATTTTATGTTGTAAAGCTAAATTTCATGTTGTGCACACTTTTGTATACCTAAATTTCATGTTGTGTACATATTTGTACACCTAAATTTCATATTTTGTACACCTAAACACAACATGAACTTTAGGTGTACAAAGGTGTACATAATATGAAATTTAGGTGTACAAAGGTGTACAACATGAACTTTAGGACCAATAGGTGTACGAAGGTTTACAACATGAACTTTAGGACCAATAGTTTAGGTGTGCAAAGGTGTACTTAGGACCAATAGTTTAGGTGTATCATATATTTTGTTATAAACGTGTTATTTTTCCCTGAATAAATTGTTAAATTGTTCAAGTTTTGTACAACTCTGAATGATTTGTTGTTCACACATCTTAACATGAAAATATTTTGTAAATTATATTATATATGAAGCAAAAAATATTTTTTTGCAAATTCAAAATTATATGAACCAAAATATAATTATATTATACATGAACCAACATTATATTGCAAGTCCTAATCGTTGAAAAATTGCCTTTGAATTATATTGTACACTATTTTTCATATAGGAATGCAATTCATAAGATCTATATTAGTGAATAATTTTTTCTAAGTTGAATTGTCAAATTCCATGCGCTAAATAAATTGTTAAATTATAAAATTTGAAATTACATACATTAATACACAACATAAATTGTTCATGTTATATTACATAATAATAATAATATAAAAGTATAATAAAGGTATGTACTATTTAGTATATATAAGTATATTCTCGTGTAAATAAGCCCCATTTTGAGCTTTTACATGAGCCTTAATCGAGCCTGATCACGAGCATGTTCACAAGCCTCTAATCGAGTTGTTCGCGAGTTTTTCGAGCCGAGCTTTGGCATGTTCGAACTCGGCTCATTAAGAAAAACGAGCCTAATATTTTGTTCACAAATATACTCGTTTACTAATGAGCTGAGAGCTTCTCGCGATGAGCTTGACTCATTTACAGCCCTAATCAAAAGTACACCTAATGACCGAAGCTCGATGTTCCAAGAGACAATATTCTTAATTAATAGTTGGGTGAGTAGGCTCATTATCTAAGGGAAGAGTTTGTCTCTCATTCCTCCTATCTTGATCACCTCTATGATCATCTTTCCTCCTTCTTTTCCCCATTTGGTCCATAGGCTCCCCTCTTTATGCTTCAACATAAGCAACTCGGTCCAAGTGCCCTTCTCAAACCAAGGTCTCAATTTGATTTTTCAACTCTTGACACTTGTTTGTTGAACATCCATTAGTTGAATGAAATTGACAATAAGCTTCCACGTTCCTTCCTATTGGCTTATATGTCCTCCAAGGGAACTCGAGAAGTCCCGACCTCTCGATAGCAACTAAAATGTTGGATATGGATTCCGTCAAAGGAGTGAATTGGGTGAACATAAGCTTAGGTGACTCGTTTGACTCCTTAACCTCCCTTTTTTTTCTTGTCTCGTGCTAGCTCATCATCCTTATCCTTACATTTTTTTATCGTTCTCGTCTTTGGTCCTTACTATCTTCATGACCTCGGCTTGCAGGAGGTGCTTATTAGTACGAACAAAGAGGTCGACCAAGGTCTTCAATTGATTAAGAGACGACAACTCTTGCAGCTGCACTGACCACGTTCCTTGTAGCATTGTTTCCACCATCGCTCCAGGTTTTAGATCTTGAAACTCGAGAGTAACATTCATGAATCTATCCACGTACTGTCGAAGAGTCTCTTTCTCACTCTGTCTAATGATCAGCAGGTACGTAACATCTTTTTCCCTCTTGCGATTAATGATGAAGGCATGATGAACTCCTTGAGTTGCTCAAATCAAGAAAGTGATGCCTCCTTCAACTCGTTGAACCAAGAACGAACATGATCTTTTAACTTAATCGTGAATTCATGACATATTATAGCATCCTCCCATCAATGTAGAAGCATGATTGCTTCATAATTTTGGACGTGCTCGTACGAGTCCTCCTTTTTCGAAAAAGTTGGGAGTTGTGGCATCTTGAACTTCTTAGGGAGTGGCTTTTCCATGACTTTCTTAGTGAACAGAGCTTTTGCCTGCTGTTGCTCCTCCTTTTTGGGCACTAACTTCCTCTATTCGAGGACCTCTTTGATGATCTTCTTCATGTTTGCAATCGCTCTAACATTCATCGAGGATTGATGCTCTGCTTCAATCTTCCTTGGATGAACCTTAGGATCTCCTTTGCAGGGACTCTCCACCACTCCAGGATAGTTCTCCTTCTTAGTCCCAACTCGAGCTCCGGGCACCGGGGCATCAACGTGCTCTTGTCGAGGTAGAAGGGTCGTTTGTGGAACATTATGTATTTTCGTTGTGGAATATTATGTATTTTCGTTGCTTCTACACTTCGAGCATATGCGCGCAAGGTGGGTGGAAGGGTCGCTTGAGGAAGAAACAATTGGAACAAGGTCACCATCTCACCTAGAGCTTTTTGGTTCTCCTCGTTATGCTTCCTCAACATCTCGTAGTCGGCAAGTAGAATAGTAGGAATGACGGTTCCCGATGCTCTCGTTCCAACTCTGGCACCAACTCCTCTCGTCTCCTCCTTATGGTGTCCAGCTTGTTGGGAGGGTGTTTGTGCCACGATGAATTTTGTAGATGTTGATGATGAACTTCTTCTTGAATATCAACAAGCAAGGCTTTTCGTTCAGTTTTCATAGATGGTGTCAATTATTGTTGCCTTGATTCTAACAACAATAAAAGAATGAACACTAACGATCGAAAATTTGAATGACACCTCAAAACCTGTGAACACAAAACACGATAAGGTCGGATTGCTCCCCGGGAAAATCTACGACGCTCAAGTCAAAAATGATTTTTGCAGAGTATTAGTGTGAGTAGTGAGTAATGCGTACCTTAAGACGTTGTCCCTCCTGTCTATTTATAAAGTGGCGAGTTAATGAATGAAACGTTTCTCATTGATGACGAGTTGTAACGTCTTCGTTACAACTTAAGATTAAATACATTTAATGGTCTTTTCATCCATGTCATATCATTGTTAAATGCTAATGTAGTGACACCATTGAGTCAACATTATTAGTAACCAATCCAGTAATAGCTTCAAATTTATAGACGAGACCTAAAATTTGATTTTAACCATATTTTATAACACACTTCTTTAAGTGAAAGGCTTTTAGACTTGAAATTTGCACAAGTCTTTATTTTTTAATGCTTAATTAATTTAATTAGTTAACAACTGATCAAATCAATGAGATTTGAACTTAAAAACTGACGATAAATTATCCTAATATTATATCGGTAAATCAATTTATCTAACCGCTTACAATGATAAATGATCGACCTCTAGCAAGTGCACTAGAATCGATTGTAGTAATAAAAACCTAAGGAGTATTCCTCCGGTATCGTCTCCACGGGGAACATGTCTAATTATGGTCAATAAAGAAGATAAAAGCAAAAGTAAACATCAAGTGATTTATTTTTGGGGTTTTCAAACCAAAATCAAGCAAGAAAATAAAATGCAAGTACTCAATAATTGGAAAACGTTAGGGCTTTCGAGATAAAACCAAGAGTTTAGTTGTAATAATGAATGAAATTGGGTTTTAACACATTGAGTGTGAGTGTTCTCTCCTCAAGACAAACCCAAAGCCTCTCTCGAAGTCACTCAAGTCGTATCTAAAATTGTCTAGGAGGGTCCTTTCGGCCTCACCTAGCCCAACTAGGCCCATTAAGTCCTTTTGGAATTTTCATTGAACACCTTATAGGCAGATGTATATTTTTATTCTAAAACCATACAAGTTATATGCAAGAGACCTAACACAAGCTTCTTCTTTCAACTCATCACTTGGCTAGTTCAAAACAACATTGTGGTAGCTAAGCACAACATTATTCAATCAATAACAAGTCATTTAATCATCACCGTCAATAGATTTAATAATTAAAGCTTCAAAACAATAGATATAACATTAAAAGCACAAAACCCATAACATAATTCATCCATTAAAACAACATCAATCCAAGGTTCACATCTCTACACCCTAATACAAAATCTAAACTAGCATATTTACAAATCTAGGCATAAAGCAATATAGATAAAACCTAAACATGATTCTAAACAAAGAAAAAAAATAAAAAGGGAAGAAGAAAGCTTGTCTCAATAGATGATGGAAGCCTCTTTAATCATCTTCTCTCTCTCCTCTTCATTGCCTTGAATCCTCCTTGAAAATTGAAAGAGAATGATTCTCTTCTTTAATGTGCAAGTCCAAGGTTGCCCAAAATGATGTGTAAGTATCCTATTTATAGTCCTCAAAGTCCCCCACATAACCTATCAAAAGTGTCCTCAAAATGCCCTTGAACCATGCCTTTGGTCCCCACAAACTTTAGTGCATTCTGTCACTTTCTCTCTCTTCACTATAACGTTGCACGACTGTGCCATTTGGGTTGCACGGCCATGCACAACTTGAGTTGCACGGTCGTGCAACATTTCTGTTTCTTAAGCATGCCCATGGCTAACGCCACGGCCATGCAAGTCTGGGTTAGGCGTGCCCACGTCCAACGTCACGGTCGTGCAAGTTGAGTTGCACAACCGTGCAATATCTCTGCTTCATGAAATCTTCTTTTTCTTCATATTTTCATGGATTTTCTTGAAACCTTTCCCTTTTGTACATTTTTCCACTCATTTCTCTCTAAATTCAACATCCTATAATCATCACAAATATTATAAGAATTTCGCCACAAAGTCATGATTTAAATGATGAAAATAGATAAATTATTGTTTGAATTAATATGTAAATTTAACATACATCAATGAGACCCAAAATATAGTTTTAACCACATATACTAACACACATGTCATACCATGTGTGTGGAACATTAACAAATGTAAGAACTTAGCGGGTATTTGTTTACCGTAGATCAAGAAAAGAGTATTGTTTGCAGATGCATTTCAAGACATTTTTGGGTGTTTTTTTAAATAAAATGTTGGAGTTATAAAAATTAGTAGTGCACCATGACATTCTAACTATATTGACACTAATTAAACATAAATGGTGTTTTTTTAAGATAGAAAGGGTGTTTGTTTGCACAAAGATAGCTGACATGGCAAGTAATAATAATAGATCTCCCATATCGGCTGAAATCCCAAAAATATCCCTCCTGCAAACACCGTTCAATTGTGTTGTTTAATTTGGTTGCTGGCTGCTGATAGGGTGGAAAAAAATAATTGAAAGATTAATAGTAGAAATTGAAAGATAAAGGTAATTAATGGATCGATCAGAAAACCAAATCTGGTTCTACAAGAAAGGAGAAAAAAAGACATTTTTATTACTATCCATTTACAACTTTTATTTTAAAAAAGTTGATATAGTCATAATCTAAATTACCATACTTAGAAAAATTAATATTTTTAAATATTTATAAAAAAATAGAGAGGTTTAATATTTTTTAATATTTATTGCAACTCACCAAATAAGTGGTCTATTTCCATTTTCATTTAAAAAATAGAAAACACTTTTATATGGGCAAAATGAAAAAACTCACCAATATTCTTTAATCTACTTCAATCTACTAAAAAAACACAACATAATTTATTTATGTAATCTACTAACTCAATTAATCTCAAACAAATACACTATTGATATTTGATAAGGTGAGAACTAATTAACGATAATTAAAAGTCTAAACTTTGTCATATTTTTATCAACTGATCGATCCTTTAAAATTTATTAATTTTATATTCAACTTTTCAAAGAATGATCATTATTTTGTGTTTCTTGACATGACACACGAGTTTAACGATGACGCATATTATACTGTTGTGCCGTGTTGACATTTTGTGAAACAAAGCTAATGACAAATCAACCAGGTCATAATTAATATATTTTTCTAAAGACTAAGAATAAAACTGATAAAATTAAAAGAAAAAATTTTTTAGGTACATTTAGTGTATGACTTTAATCATGCATCAAGTCAATAAAAAAAATTTATTAAAACATATTCCAAAATGGTTTTAAATAGAGAATTTTTTCTTTTGACTGGCTTGATGTATGATTAAAATTATACACTAAGTGTAGCCAATAATTTTTGTTAAAAGAATAGGTCGAAATTGATAAAAATGGACATTTTAATTGTTTAATCGTATTAATGGGCGTGACACTTTAACATAAAATATATTAGAAGCCATGACAAATTGATTCTGACTATATATAAAGAGTGATATAGCCTTAGAACATACGTTTCAACCATTACTTTCTTTCTACTGTGTGTGTAGAGAGAGAGAGAGAGAGAAAAGAAGAAGAAGCCTCTCTTGCGTTTCTCATGAACTGTGGAGTCGTGTTGGGTTTCTATTGTTGGGGTTGGGAGTTCTTAACTGCCCTTCTTCTCTTCTCTGTCACCTCTTCTCACTGATCTTCCATTTCTCTTCTTCTTCTTCTTCCCTTTCTTTTTGTTTTCATTTATTTTCTTTTTGTTGTTGCTATTTCTTGTCAAAAATAATAAAACTTCGATGGAGGGTTCAAAAAAGGAGAAGGGTTTGTCTGAATATGTAAGAAAATCAAGTCCACCTCCATTTTTATTGAAGACATATTTGCTGGTGGAAGATCCGGCCACCGACGAAGTGATCTCGTGGAACGGCGATGGCACGGCGTTTGTGGTGTGGCAGACAGCGGAGTTTGCTCGTGATGTCCTCCCAACTCTCTTCAAGCATAGCAACTTCTCTAGCTTTGTTCGTCAACTCAATACCTATGTACGTATTATCATCATGATTATATGTTATAATTAGAAAATGTTGAATCTCAATAAAAATAAAATTACATGAACTCCTATAACTTAGAGTTATAGGATACTATTAGCCGTTATAATTAACATTTTATTTTCCAATTTTAAAAAATTAACATTTATTTATTTTTAGACTCTCCTTACATATGAACGAATTAGAATTACATGATGTTTTTGTTCGATGTGTGATTATTTTGGATTAGAATTGAGAATTAAGATGGTATAATTATTAATTTGTTCAGACTAATTTGATTTTGAACCTAATTAGTGTTGAATATTATTTGATCAATTTGACATAGTAGTTGATGACTTGATACAGTATTTGGAATATTTGTTTTCTCCTCTTTTTCCGCTTTCTTGGTTGTTGAATTTGGTGTTACAAAAGGTTAAATGGCCTTGTCTAACCTAACTTGCTTTGTCTTCATTAAGCAATTAATTTAAGTATATTTCAAGATTGTTGGTGTTAAGTAAGAAGTTCCACGGTAATTTGCAATCTTTTTCTTCATTAACTTATTTTTTTTGGAGTAAATTCAACATATTGGATAGGCTTAAGTCTTGATGTTTGAATGTCTCAGCCGCAAAGAAATATACTATACAACTAATTAATTACATAGTCAATTTTAAGAAGACATTTTATAGTAGCAAGGAAGAGATAGCCCTACTTCTATATGGTAAACCAAGAAGAATAATTCCACTATTTTTTTGGATTGATTTAATTCTATTTTTATTATGTGATTTAATTCTCGATATATTTAGTTTTTATACTTTAAAATTTCATTTTTAAATGCTGAAGACGATTTCAACGTTAACTATTAGACTACAAGTTATATTGTCTTTCTCTTTTCTGAAGAAGTTGCACAGAATTTTGGGTTGATTTTATTTTATACAAATTTATTAGCTTTTATAATTTAAATTTTCATTTCTTAACACTGAAGACGATTTCAATACTAATTATCAGACTACAAATTATATTGTCTTTCTCTTCCCTAATTAAATTTGAAAGCTTCTTTCTGATGGTTGTTTTTTCATTTCATGATCTTGGAAAAGGGTTTCCGCAAAGTTGCAACAAGCCGATGGGAGTTTTGTAATGACATGTTTAAGAAGGGCGAAAGAGATCAGCTTTGTCAAATTCGTCGAAGAAAGGCACGGTCGAACAAACAAAACCGTAATAATATTATCACACAAAGCCAACTGATCTCACCACAAGAGCTTGATGAAGATCAAAGATCATCATCAACATCCTCCTCCTCCGAATACCACAGCTTAGTCGACGAAAACAAACGTCTCAAGAAAGAAAATGGAGTGTTGAGCTCAGAGCTTACGAGCATGAAAAGGAAGTGCAAGGAGCTTCTTGATTTAGTGGCTAAGTATGCACATTTGGAGAAGGAAGAGGAAGATGTGAGGCCTAAGTTGTTTGGTGTAAGATTGGAAGTTGAGGGAGAGATGGAGAGGAAG